>OOFJ01109601.1:0-10907 GCA_900323375.1 Benthosema glaciale
ACTAGCTGCGAAATACCCCCTCCGCTCCACTGGCTTCAGCATGGTGTTGTCATAATGCCAAAATATCCTAGTACGTGTTCCTTTGAATTTCGCTTGAGTAAATCACTGCCTCAATCGGCCCCGCCTCTCTCTCTCTCTCCCTCTCTCTGAGAGGAGGAGGAGGGTGCACTCATCATTCTACAGGTTTTTTGTGTAGTTACTTTTCCGTGATGTAATTCCAAATGTGGACCAGAAATTAAAAAGAAATGTTCCAGTGATTAGAAAGAATTAGTTCAAAATATGCTCCTCATTGACTTGCATTGCACACTAAAACGGCTCTCAAAGTCACTCTTTTAGTAGGCTACTAACGAAACACAAAGTTGATTCAGACACTAGGAACACTAGGAAAACTAACATTTTTATGAAAAACAAAAGCTGCATGAGTTATGGTGATGCTCTATAGTGTCTGAATCAACTTTGTTTGTGTTTCGTTACGTACTAAAAGAGTGACTTTGAGAGCCGTTTTAGTGTGCAATGCAAGTCAATGAGGGGCATATTTTGAACTAATTCTTTCTAATCACTGGAACATTTATTTTTAATTTCTGGTCCACATTTGGAATTACATCACGGCAAGGTATTGGTACATCTAGTAAACAAATACATCATACAAGAATGTCTATTATTGAGCTGCATCTACCTACATACAGTAAGACAAAATGAGTAGGCCTACTGGACCAAAAATATGGAGTTTTGGTGTGTGTGGCCTAATAGCCTACCTATTAAACTGGTGGATTTAAAGGTGGATTTAGTGGTCGACAAAACCATGCAGTAAAATCTGACCCTATAGGTCATCATCAACCACTTGCATGCATTTAAGTGAGTTTCTTTTGCTTTTTTAAATAGTGCAGGGTGCCAACACAGTAGCGCCCATGTGTGCTGCCTGGATGTGGTTGCTACATTACAGCGGTATGAATAAAAGGATCAAAAACAATATAGCTTTGAAAAATAACCACTATCTGATACAAATCACTTGTTTCCAGTTCCACTCATGTTCTTGTTGCTCAAGGCAGGAAACCAGATGTGAATCTGGTGCAGAAGTGGAGGTGCTTCATGCGTGTTGCTGAGTGGGTGATTTTGGTTAGGTGGGGGAACTTTAGCATATATGCAAATCCTTACAAAATAAAGTTTGGCATTTGGTTTCATGAGAAAATAATTATCGTTTCGAATGAATGAATGAATTCCAATGAACCCACCATTTAGTTGCAGTTAGAGGTGCTTAGTTAAAGCGAAGATGCACATTTAATCATATCTGGACATTCCCCCACAGTCATCTGGACAGCCCCCAATTATTTTAATAACTGATTATGGACCCATAATACGTTTTGCCATAATCATGCAGCTCTAACAGTGACACAGACATGACAGCCAAATAATGGTACAAAAACGGTTTTAAAAGGCCTTTCGGTGCAATATTATATCCATATCATATTCAGTTTCTTGTTGGTCTTTATCTCAATGAGACATAAACGGAATATGTTAATGTATGCAAATCCAACAATAACCTTGTTATCAAAACACTTTAACACTCCTTTGAAACAGGTTGATGACTATAATTATTTGAGTTCATATATAGGCCATCTTCTTCCCAAAATGACTTTCAAACTAGGAATGGCCTGGTCAGCCTGCAATGACATGCATAAGATCTGGTCATCCCAGCTTAGTAAGAGGTCTCTATGGCTCCAAGAAACGGCTGAATGGCACAATCATGAAGTGACTCAGATCTGATTCAGGCTAGATTTGGCTGCCAGTGTGAATCAGGCCTTACACCCGCCTTCTAACGAGAGCGGAAATCTCTCTTGGAAGAGCCACCCATCTAATTCTCTAATATATGGCAACCTTCCCTGTATTTCTTCACTATAGTCCGATCCAGAAGAAAGGTTTGCTGGCCACTGCTACAGAGCTGATCATGAGGTTAACTCTTCCCTTCTTCACTGGAAACCTGCCTGAAAGCAGACCTTAGATAGAAAACTGTCGTTCCCTGATGTCATCACTAGGGACACATGCATCAGAACACAGGAACTGGGGATGGCAATGAAGGATCTGGAAGTCTGGCGTGGCATTGTGAAATCCATGATCCAGGATTATAGGCCTAGTCTGTTTTTTGTGTTCAAGCTATAATTTGGCCTAGTATACCTACTGGTAAAATAAATTATAAGGTGGAATACAAAAATACACTTGAATAAAATACTGAAGATGCTGTTCTAGGATTGCACTCTTATTGGCCTGGTTTCCCAGATCTCATGGTATAGGCTCCATAGTGTTGCACATGCTCAGATGATGTCCTCTAATAGGCTGCAAATAAGCCTTAAACACAACACCATAGAAATGACAAACTAGAGCATAGGCTTTCATGTACGTATAAGAACAGGATCAGAACACAGGAACTGGGGATGGCAATGAAGGATCTGGAAGTCTGGCGTGGCATCGTGAAATCCATGATCTCGGCCGCGGTCGAAAAATGATCATACTGTAGCTCAGGAAACCTGTAGAACCAGTGTAATGCATATGTTCAGATTGATGCCGTGTCTACCCAGCATGCTCCCTTTCACACTCTTTCTAGGCAAAAAAGTAATCCTAAACCAACAGGCCACAACCCCTTTATAAGCACACAATACACAACACATTCAATACCGCTTGTTACACATGGAGGCTTATACAGAGGACGCTTACTGTAAGTACACTCCCCCCAAGCAAGACAAAACTAGCCTGTATACGTCTATGGACCTACTTTTCTCCATCTATTCTCAGGGGAAGCCAGTGTGCCCCCACCGGCCCACGCACACCTCCCGCAACTGTCTGAGCGAGCAAGGTCAGAGGCAGTCTGAAGTGTTACACAACGCCACACATACCTGTACAGCAGATGCCGCAGTTGATTATCATTATGCAATTCCCATTTTAGCCGTGTACCGGCGGGTACACCATAATATGGGGATTATGGTGTACACAGAATAGTCTCTCCACCTGCATATGGCTAATGGGCATGTTATGTTTGTTTGTAACAGAGATTCTAAGGCTGCGAAGCGGCCTGACAATCTCCCGTATATGGGCATGTTACATTTGTGAAGTTCCTGTTATAAGCCTGACAGCACACTTGATTTAGACAACAACAATCTAGTATCTAAGTGGTTAGGGACTCGGGAGGGAAGCCCCTTACTGGAGGTCCGTTGCACAACACTGGTTTTGGCTCACCATTTGGCATTGTGTTGTTAAAGAGTCATTGAATATGTTGACCTATGACTCATTCCTTCCTTAGAAGAACGTCCAATCCTTGCACTAAAGAACAAGGAAGGCACTTACTATAAAAATAAAAAACAAAGGTTAAATTGTAAAGTTTCTCAAAAGCACGCACGCACGCACGCACACACACAGAAGAGGAAAAACACCGGGACCAAGAAGTGTACAAAACTCAATTCTTTTTTTTATTATTAAACTTCTATCTTTTGTAATCTGTATATAAAAAAGTTCTAAAGCCATCGGCCTGAGACTAGAACAGACAGTGAGACTATTGTGTGATGCTCATGTCGATATTTCAACAAGTCCTCATTTTTCATTCACCAGTAGCCTGCGTCGCACAGGCAGACACAAACGAGACCTTAAAAACAGGAGACGGGATAAAAACACACAGTATAGGGAAGACAAGAGGACTGCACAACGTTAAAGCCTAGTTTTGTGTACTTTGTCGCACGGCCGCGTCGCTCGCCGAACGTGAGATTTTCAAGAGAAAACAAAAAGCAAAGAAAACGTGCCATGCAACACGGCGCATCCATGACGAGTTGTTGTGAGCTTGTAGATCGACTGTCTTCAGCGCGCGACACCATTGTACGACCGAGTATAGGCTTTAACGGAGAGAAAAAGGGGGGCGCGGTGAGTGAGGGGGTGGTCCTCGAAGGGGGGGTGGAATTACAACAGAATGCTGGTTCGCTTAACGGATGTGTCCAGTCCGAGCCCGTCGTCCTGTCGAGACAAGTGACCAGACTGCACATGATTCAGCAACGTCAAAGGATTAAAAAGGCAGATGAGGCGACGACATGATGGCATGTGGAACCACACCCATGTGTTCATTTGAATGTACAGTATAGGCATTTCCCCCCGAATGTGTACGTGTGTGTGTGTGCGCGCGCAAGTGCGTGTACGAGTGCTGAGGAGAGACAGATTGCACGTATGCATCATAATGGTGGAAGGAAATATGCTTCTCTTGTCTGCACACCATCATCATCATCATCATCATCTTCTATTCATAAACACTCATATCAAATCACTTACAAGCAATATTTTAAATCATGTCTCATGATTCTGGGCATAGTATCATTTTTTTCCAATATCATTATTAATACCCTTTTTCTTCAATTCTCTTAAATACAATATTTTACACGTCAGATTAACAGATTAAATACGGCTTCACGTTGCAAGGTTTGTTGTGTGTTGTCTCGTGGGGTTTGGCGGGGAGGCACGTACACTGTAAAAAGTGTAAATAACCGCCCCTTTCGGGTCCATTCGTATACACTCGCAGAGTTAAATTAGCACTCAGGACTTTACTGTGTATGGGATGTGCTTTCCACTGGGCTGCTAGTGGCACTACTTCCTGTGTTCTGGGGGTGTAATGGCTGACTCATACTTTGTCCTACGACAGGTCGCATACCGACAACAGCCGATCTACAAAGCTCACAGTGCGTCGCATCCGTGAGGCATCGTGTGCTTGGAGATCGGCTATTTTCGGGAGCAAGACTCTGTTGTACGACTTAAGTACGAATCGGTGCTAAAGGCTGAGTTTTCCCCGCGCAAACACACGGCTGCAAAACCTGGAAAAGGCAATGCACTTCCGTGCGCAAGCGCTTGTTCAGTCACTATCACTGGTGTCGCTGCTGGGGTCTCCCTGCACCTTGTTGCGGTGCTGCATGGCTCGGTGGTACGCCACCTGCACCGACTTCCGGATGTTGGATTTCCGTCCCTCCAGCATCTTCTCTTTGTCCAGCTCCTGGTCCATGCCCAGAGGGACCAGCTTGGAGCGCGGCAGCCACTGCCTGCACACGCACACATACACACACACACAAAACTAGGCTTTAGAAAAACTAGGCTTCATAAAAAAATATAAATAACTGTAAAACTAACAAATCATCCTATAGAAAAGATATGGAGTGCATTGTCTCAATGTGTCCTCATGGCATCAGCAAACAAATCACTCAGCTCCATATATGGGCATTAAAGGGAGCATGCATAAAAGGTGCAAGGAGTGATAAATACAGAGATCTCCATATATGGGCAAATTGGGCATATATCAGTTTGGATTGGCAGTTTGAAGTAGGTGTGAGGAACACGTAGCTTGAACTCTAGGTGTGATCTCACCGAACCACTAGTAGAGAAAATGTCCTTAGTTTTAGTCTTTGAAAATATTAGTCTTATGTATATTGACACACATTAAAAAAAAGGAAATAAATAAATACAAATAGATGATCTACAAGCCCACAACACAATGCAACACACTGTGAGCAGCATATAGACTGGCTATTTTCAGTATAATTCAAAACTATAATATTGCACGCGCACCGGAAATGTTGGTGGAATTATGTTCTGTGATCTGAAATGCAGCACGTTTTTCCCCCACCTCTATCGTCTCAAACCACGGCTGGCCTATTTCTGCTAAAAGTGCGACACAAGTTTTTTTTTTTTGCCTCTGTGCACTTCAGCAGATAATACAGGTTCCTTCGATGTTATCACGGTACATTACGAGCATATGCTGCACGCGAAGCACTTCCACGGAGTGATTATGTAGATATAGAGAAGACACTGAGGCCTCATTAAGTTTGAGGAAGTGCGTTGACAAACGTTTATCGGCAGCAACAATCGATGCGTTTGCAGGTTTGACACAAAGCAGTGGTAAAAAAGGCGTGTCGGACGAAAAGTGAGAAGGAACCACAATTTTTCGGTTCACAAGCAAGAGTATACCTAAATCTGCTCTAGTTCTGTTACTTACCTAATCGTGTGCGTTACTACCCGTCTAAAGGCGTATTTCACTTTGAAATATTATGTGGTCATTTTTAATGTCTACTCAGTCTTTTGTGTTTATTTGTATTCTGTTCCGCTTGTATACCATTTAACAAACGCGGCATCTAAGTTCACTCTTTTATTGTAAAAATAATGAGGCAGCCAGCATGTGATGTGCAGTCAGGCTCAGGGGTATGTGGGAGGATGTCACACGGTTTATGCCATGCGTGCCCTAGCAGCAGCTAGAACACGGAAAATAGAATAGTTTCCCAAGGTGCTTACTGGGGGAAAAAAAACGTGTGCTTCACTTCCTCCACACTTACATGTAACAGTATACACACTTGTCACTTATGAGAGACGGATCCCTTGGCAGCCAACGTGTTTCCTGTAGGCAGCTGTTCTGGGCATCCCCCATCATTATTCTTTTTTACGCAAATTTAGAAGTAAATTCTGTTCAGTTCAGACAGTTAACAATGTGAGCACCACCTGGTGTTCATTGGGATATTACCGCAGGCAGCCAGGCATAAATCTGTGTATTAGAACAAAATACTTCCGGGGCAAACGGCACCAAAACAGTGGGAGGCGGAACAAAGAGTTGTCCGAGCAGCATAACAAAAGAAATCACTATACATCTGAAAGGCGGACGGATTTGACAAAAACAACAACTTTGGACTAGTTTTCTGAGAAAACAAACTGTTTGTTTTCTCAGAAAACTAGTCCAAAGTTGTTGAAACAGTTTGGAACAGTTTGGAAAAATATCATTCACGTCTGATGAAGAGCCTCCCGGCTCAAAACGTCATGTTCCTGTGGTGAGAATAAACTTTGAGCTTTAGGAGCCCAGCCCAGTGTGTGGACCTTACTTTCTTTCTTATTATTCATTTCAGCCCAGCACCTGGCATTAATTTTTGGATGTGCGTGTTCTACTGTTTTTACTTGGAAAAATATCATTAACATGGTGAATCACATCTTGATGACATCATCAGGATGTGATTCACCATGTTAATGATATTTTTCAGAACTCCATTTCTAGGAAACACAGAATGGGGGAGACTTTTTTTAAATTATTTCCACACATCTCTAACGTATATTAATGACAGGGTAAAATGTTGAAAATGGGTGGAATGCCCCTTTAAGTTTAAGACTTGCCAAGCGAGATATAAAGTAGTTGTCATGATCACATGGGAATGGGCAAATAGCGTTTCAAATAGCCGATGTAAAGTGGTAAAACACAGCTGCTTCTTTTAGGCTTGTTTTCGTAGACCTGGCTGCTTGTCCTGGCAACACTGGTCACAGCAGCAACAGCAACAAAGACGGTCATAGCAAGACATGCCATCTCCGGTTTACTGCCCATATCTGCGTGTAGTATCTGGACTCCTTTTTAGGAGTTCATTTGTAGGATGTGTGTACCATGTCACCTCTTGTGGCTCCAATCAGCATGGACTATCTTCCTAAATTAACAATCTTTGGCTATAGCCAAGAGGAAGAGGAACTGATGCACACATTTCACACAAAGGCTCAAAGGAACACTGGAAACAGGTGGATAACTAAAGGTGGATAGCTTTTCCGTAAGGGGGGAAAACAGATGACAGAGGATGACGAAAATAAATATTCAGAGCAGAGTGATGAGACAAAGAAAGAGTGGAATCATGCATGGGAGAAAGATCTAAGCGAAGACACGCGTCACTGACCAGGTTCTCTTGTTATCGAAGAACAGGACCAGAAAGAGGTGCTCCCTGGCCTCCTGCGTCATCTGCTCCCCCAACTTCAGCACATCCAACGGGGGCACGGGGATGGGCACCCCCCGGTGGAACACCCCCTCCCTGGGCATCTTGGGGTCAATGATCTGCAGGAGTTAAGGAGGGCAGCATTGTTAAGGGCACTTGTCTTACAACGACTTATATGGCAAAAGTCCACATGTCCATATTTCACATCATTTATACCTCGGCATGAGACGGTGTCATGCAAAAGTTAAACTAAAATAGCTGCTCCAATGTGTTGCAATGCAACACGTTGGAACAGTTTTGGACATACGGTACAAGGTACAGTACGACGGTGACAATATACAAAGTAATGAGCCATGTGGCCATAGGTCATAGGTCAGCAGCCCATCTCCTGCTGAGGAAGAAGAGTCCCTTCAAAAGGGCAAACTTCAAGCACACTTGAGCAAGGACTTAATTACTCAGACGACGGCATATTAAAGAACAATAAAATGCCAAAGCCGCTGTCCAGTTTCGACAACATGTCTTCCTCAGGGCGTGACAATAGCGGTAGCTATCTCCCGTTAACCTCAAGCAGCATGATGTACAAGCACACCACCTGGATAGGACTCTAAACGAGGGCCTTGCTGCACCGTTTGATGAGGAAGGCTGCCTATATGAATATGAATATGCAGTAACAAGGGTCTCACTATAAAGTGAACAATCCTGAAATATAATTATGAGAAGCTACTGTGTGTTGTCCAACCACTGTGCTAATTGAACATCCAATTTCCCTTCACTCTAAATAAAACCTCCCGACAGTCAAAACCGCTGTAATCCAGGAACGAGAGCAAAGCAACATGCATATCTTGACCAATAAACATATTTTGGGGGAGGAACACGGCCACAAAACCTCACTCAAATAGACAAACGGCGAGCAAATATGTCAGGAGCGGACGACATTGCTGTCACTCGTGGTACATTCAAGACAAAGTCTTTTAATGACTTGCTCGCGCCGCTGGCAGTGTGGACGGACAAAGATCTGCAGAACTTCAGATCTACGTATGTCCTGGGTGTAGTGCTGTCAGCCAATGATGTGGACAAAGGCTGACTACAATAATTATGTCTTGCGGTGGCTTTGATTACGTGTTGACCACCACATTCTATTGCATTCACAATTTGAACGGCACCAACCCAAAGTGAGTGACCTTACGGCGACACAGCTGCGCACGTTCTATCACCTGTGGCTAGTGGCTACTCTCTCTTCTCTCTGCATTCCACACCTGCACTATAGTACAGAAAAGGCCCAGGGTAGAAACTCTGCACGTCATTCGCCTCATCCCAATTTGAGAGGACAAGCCAAAAATGTGCAAAGGAAGAGAGGACTGCTAATATGACATGGGGGGGTAGTAGGGGCGGCAGCGCGTGAATTGATATTCCCCTAGCTGCGATGGGAGATTGGGGGGTTGATCTGGGCTAGCAATGCTCCACGTAAAATTTGTTTAGTTGTGGACTTGATTGCTTTGATTGCTCCATGGATCAGGCACCAGTGTGCTGTGTGAGTGAAGTGTCTCACCAGAGCAGGATAGGAGGGGTAGCCTCTGCACTTGGCCCACACCAGGTCCAGGGCGTCCAGAGATGAGTAATCATCAGAGGTCATCCAGCATCCGGACCTGGATCGGCCACGCACCACTGACACCAGCACAGCCACAGGGACACAGTCATGTCAGCATTTACACAATGTATCAGCCCTCAAGATGACGGCCAGACATAAAGTGTTCATCACCCCACGAGGAAGGACATGACGATGGTGTAAATAGATGCTTTGTTGGAGTGTGTGTGTGTGTGTGTGTGTGTGTGTGTGTGTGTGTGTGCATCTGAGTGTTCTTACAGTGCGAAACGCTGCGGGAGCCTCCGACAGAGTAGGAGTCGTTTTCGGTGCCCGACGTCTCCTCACTGCTGTCCTCCTGGAAGGCAGAGCGAGAAAACGAAGCCTTGCCTCTGCCCTGCTTGGATGGAGTAGTGCTGTGGGGACAGGAGAGAGAGAGACAGAGACAGAGAGAGAGAGAGAGAGTGGTGAGGAGGTTAGACAAACAGCAATAAGACAGGAAAACGTGTAAAAATGAAGCGTTGAGCACAATGTATTTGGTATGTCTGCTAATCACCTGGTCCTGTCTGAGGCTGCACTGCTACTGCTGCTGGTCGTGGACTCTGAGTCGGAACTCGATCGAGGGAGACTCCGCTCGTTCCTGTACACGCGGAAGCTCTCCGTCACCGGCTGGCTCCCTCCGTCAAAACCGTTGCTGGGCAAAACTGTACCAAGACGGATAGAAAAATCAGTAGAAAGGATTATTGGAGCCATAAGAACTCTGGCATTGCAAGACGTCCGCGTTTAGAACGATACTTTGCACGCTTCCATCGTCAAAAACTCTAATTGGAACTCTAATGCTCTATTGGCTCCAAAGTTGGAGCCAAGCCCGGAAGAAGAGTGTGCTGTACTTTCGGGTTCTTCATGTGCTGGCGACTGTGGTGAGAGAAGTCGACCATTCTGTAGATATATTATAACTCTATGGTTGTCACCCCCATCATACCACAAACGTATAAAAGTATTACCGGTATTACATACAAGTACGAGAAGTCGTCTGGGAAACAGAAGGTCCCTGGTTCAAATCCACCCCCGCGCAGGATCAAAGATCAAATAGGTATACGTTATTATTATTAACTCATACATGGCTAATAATATGTCTCAATATTAGCCTCAGGCCAATTAATTTAATGATCTGTTGACCCACAGTAAATTCTGTGCTTGGACAAAATCTATGTAAAATACCTCAAAATGAAGATCATTCTAAGTAGTTACAATAGAAAAAAAGTGAGCTTTTAGCATGTTCTGTTCTGTAGTTATAGAGAACAGAACACACCCTTGTCAAAACAGACCCATATACAGGAATCAGCAACCTCTTTGGGTGCGCGCGTGTATTCTTCTTCGTTGGCGTGACGTCATACTTCCGTAGAAATCGACCAATAGGCGATCGAAGCGACCAAGCGCTTCCGGTTCACTGGATGTCAACAACGAAAAGCTAGTATGACGTCACCCTCTAGGAACAAGCCATCATGCGCTACCAACATTCATTATTATCATAACTTTGTCAATAATGGATCAAATCGATCGCGGACTGTCGCATTATG
>OOFJ01109602.1:0-15000 GCA_900323375.1 Benthosema glaciale
AATACCAGTCAATATCTCCCTACTCACCTTATACAATCCCTGAGGATTTACATATAGACCCATAGCTGTATGCCAAAGCAACTATCAATCGCTGTACCAGACATCCTTTGATCATGCACCAGCCCCCATTAG
The DNA here is from genome assembly GCA_900323375.1 of Benthosema glaciale. Taxonomy (NCBI): domain Eukaryota; kingdom Metazoa; phylum Chordata; class Actinopteri; order Myctophiformes; family Myctophidae; genus Benthosema; species Benthosema glaciale. Next base: position 133 of record OOFJ01109602.1, read on the forward strand.
TTACAAACCCGACTTAGGACTTGAGAGTGTCCACATACTAATGAAAGGGAAAGGGGAAAAATGTCAAAAGATTATACAATAAAGGAAGCATAGTAATTCATAATGTATGGGAAAGTTATCAGTGAGGAGAAGTAAAGGAAAATAACACAAAGGCAAATTAATATGAAGTGGATGCCATCTGGAAAGCATCCTGTCAGAAAAAAAAAAAAAAGTTACAAACTCCTAGGACAGCATCCTTTTTATCTCCTTAGGCCAGTACCTATTCAGGTGCAGCCAACTAATTACATTTTTTTTTTTTTTTGCACACTTTTGCAAACACTTGCACTCCTGGCAGACAGACAACTGTATAGGATAGATCACTGGTATGTGGTATGTATGGTATGTGAGGACTGGTGGTACATGAGGCCACTTCTAGTGGCAAGTCTCCAAAACATTTCCATATTACATCAAATGGGGGGGAGGGGGAGGGGGACGACGACGACGACGACGACATATAATAATATCAAAATACTCGAACGGCAATGCTGTCACCATGAGATCATGCAAATGGGATACAAAACGTGTTCTGTAATCTTTTTGTTGTGATGAAGCCTCTGCTACACACACAGCCAAAGCACACAAAAGCTTGTCCTGCCAGCCACCGCATAGTAAAAGTTGGTAAGCCACAAACAATCTGTCTACTTTTCGCCAAAGAGAAGACACACATTGTGTGTGTAGAAGGCTGAAAAAACATTAAACATGGTGCCACTTTTAAACAACACTTTATTTCTTTTATTTTTTCTGAGAATAGGATGATGGCACGCAAACAAACTGATTGACTGCATTAAAGTCATCACATTATATTTACACTCTCCATCCAACTGGACGAGAGTACTGATGTTGTCGATTTGGCCAATTAGCTTGTTTGCAGGAAGGCGTACATATCTTCACTTCTTGCCCTCATAAAAAACAACTATAAATACAGAAGCAGGAAGGATGCTGAGCCAAGCTAAGACTGCTGAAGCTATAACCTCAAATGACCCTGACATCACAGGACTGCAGTTTACAGAGACAGACACACCCTTCTCATTAAGCTCATGCAAGTTGTCAATTGTCACCAATAAGCTGACCTGTGTGTGTGTGTGTGTGTGCGTGTGTGTGTGTGTGTGTGTGTGTGTGTGTGTGTGTGTGTGTGTGTGCGTGTGTGTGTGTGTGTGTGTGTGCGTGCATGTGTGCGCGCGTGTGTGCGTGTGTGCGTGTGTATGTCTACGATATTTGTCACTCTTGTACAAAGAGTGACAAATATTTTTCGAAGGTGGTGGTACTCAAGTGTAAAAAGTTACACAGAGAGAGGGCCGTCATAATATACAATAGAGACATATACCGTCCAAATATTGGAGTATAATCAGCCTGTTGTTGGCAAACAGAGTCCCTGTCTGTTTTATTATGCCACTCTGCCCAATTAAAAAGCATGAGCTTACATGTCAAGGTCATTACAAGGCTTCCATAACCACGTAGCAGCAAACGGTTGGTTTGGCCATATGTGATACTTCTCCTGCCAAGTCTGACACATTGGTTTCCAGCCTTCCAGGCATTTGAGAATGGTGTTTGCATACGAAATGACTCCCGACTCGAGGCTCACCATGACATATGCTCGCAGATTTAGAGCCGAGGTGGAAAGTCAAGTGGGAGAGACACAGAAAGGCATAGCTCATTGCACGTCCAAATAGCATATTCATGTTATTGTCATAATTCATGCTGTTTTTCCCTCCTCGCCATCTCTCGTGTTCCCAGCATGGCCTGCATCAAAAACGTCACAACAATGGAAATCATCCTCGAAAAAACAGAACGTCCCGTACCCCATTGTATCAGAACAAAATCTTCTGAACACGTACAATGCTCCACAAATACCTATTTAATCGCAAAAACAAGCGCTGCGATAGAAGTGACATTTCTGTCACGCACTGCCCTCCGTCTCCCACGTCTGCTATGAATAGCAGATGACAGCACCGGCTATACGGCTTGGCAGGGGGAACAGGCTCACAGTGTCAGAGTTGTCTGTCATTCTGATTCATCTCTAGCCTGGAAACCAGACAAATTTGCCTTTGCAAAAAAATAAAATAATAATGCCCGTGGCAGATTTGGTCTGGCGACGCTCAGTTGGATTTCACTCCCAGTATCAGGACCCAGTATGCAAATAATATGGGGCGGGTTTATCATCAAAGGCATTTTTTTAATTCACCCCTTGAAAATGCAAGTTCCACACAGAGATTCCAGAATACGCAGTGATATTATTCTGGCCATGCCAGGCTAATTAATCTGTGCACTGATTCATTGCACCATGGATTTGGACCCAATCAACAATATTTCGCAAAGAAACGAACACAGCCATGGTTTAACGCAGTTGCAGGGGCTCGCAGCTGTACCTCACAAGGCACAGTGGCCGGCACTGGTAAACATCTATATCATTGGTGACAGACTGTAACCTCGTACTTCAACCTAACCCTACTGGGGCCGGCTGTGGCTCAGGAGTAGAGTGACCGGTAGAACAGCTGGCCGGGAACCACAAGGTTCCCAGTTAGTGTCGAAGTGACCTTAAGGTTCCCAGTTAATGTCGAAGTGACCTTAAGGTTCCCAGTGACCTTGACTAAGACGCTGAACCCATAATTGTTCCAGATGTGCAGGTTGGTGGCTTGCATGGTTTCCTCTGCCATCGGTGTGTGAATGGGTGAATCTATGTAAAGAGCTTTGGATAAAAGTGCTATATAAATGCACCATTTACCATTTAACCCTTTTTAGGAAATGGAAAAAGAACCTGGCTCCACTGTAGTGATTATTTAGTCAAAGTGATTATTTAGTCACTTGCTCTTGTTAATCAGTGTCTTTTAGATTTTTGCGTTGGCATTAAATAATAGCAGATATACAAGGTCACAAGGCACATCTTGTAGTACATCTGTTATCTTTGAACATTTCAGTCACATCTTGAAAGTGTGAGAACTACTTATGTATTGGCCTCAGGTCTTAATGGATTAAGCTGCGGTATCCCTATTTTGGGTATGTAATTATTCTAAATTATTATACTGGCCTTGGATGTACTAGTGCCATGGACAGCCCCTTGAGTTTTCATCGTTAGTGCCAGCGCTCATTTCTTTTGAAGATAATTTCAAAAAGGAGAATAAAGTAAAAATAGAAAAAGTAACTATAGGGCAGTGTGGTTCTCAATCTTCTCAGAGTCAGGGCCCACCTGAAAATCTTGACAGCGTTCGGCAGCCTGAGTACTTAAGAGGGCATGTGGTGGTTAAGTTGTCAGATGGGTGGGCCGCAAGCTTTTTCAGAGTTTATCGTATTGATCATTCAATCGATTGTGTTCTGGCTTGGATAAATGTAACGCCCACTGGTTGACTTGCATGCTCAACACGTTGGGCCTTCCTTCCTTCCTTCCTTCAAATTGAACCGTGACTACTGCCCGCCACTGAGCTGTCAGGCCCACTTCTTTCCAGGAAAACATAATTAATTACAGCAATCCATATTGTTCAATACGAACACGGGTCAAAACCCTTCAGGTAACATTTAACAAGGATATCAGTGGAATGTTCTGAGCCGGCCAAATACCATAATTCGTCTAATGAATATAGATGATGCCTATTCATGCATTTATGTAGCAGGCATATTAAGAAATAAATGAAGTCAACTAGACTGCAGAGTCCCTTCTCAATAGTCATTCAATTGCATTAGGCTACATCCTCAGGAAACAGGTGGAAAAATTATACGCAAGTACATTTGCTTGACTACCGACTGTACAGTACTTCCGATGGCATTCGGAAACCTTACAACAGTTTATCAGCTAATCTTAACAGGCAACTGTCACCTACTCATCTGAAAAACTGAACTTTTAACATTCATTAGATGTTCTGTAGTCTGTAGGTTTTCTGGCTCAAACAAGTGCTCTGATTTGCCTGTGGACTGCGAGGTAAGAGTCCACAACTCCCATGACGTGAGAATTTGCCAGATGTCACTGTTGAGGGATTTTGCCTGTTTTCAGCTCAACATGCTTCAGAATATAACACACAGAGAAAACCCCAGACACAGAAGATCCACTGAATATTCAAAGTTCAGGTTGTGTGCGTGTAATTGAGGTCATATAAACCTAAAATAAAAACTAAAACAAAAAATGAATGCAAATTTATGTCATGAAACCTTTAAGATGTGTGGACTACTCTGTTCACGCATCTAGACTGTAGACACACATAATGTGATAATAAAAAAGGATTTACTGGGGGATTGAATCCATGCCTCTGCTTTTTATATGACTCATTCTGGTCAGACTGCAAAAAAATACATACATTTCCATTTGGAAAATGTATGTGAACAATTTCTATCCAAACGGTTTTCTGAATAATATATGTTGCATGAAAAGGTTTTGAGCACCATTGATATAGCAACTTACTATATCAGTGGTAATAAAAGATTTTCATGTCAGGGATCCCTAAAAAGGAAGGTATTTGCACACATACACACGACAGGTGTATTGGAGAAGGCCAAATACAAGGGCCTGACATACTGGGAAAAAAAAAGTGGCTGCGGACAACCACCAGCTGCCGTGTGGGGATTTTATTTATTTATTTATTTTTTACAAACCATTAAATCTAGTCATCTGATAAGCACAGCAGTGTTGTTAAGTACGCATTGTCCTAACACATAATGTGACACATTAAGGGGGTTAATGACAACACATAGCCTACTGTAGATGAGTCATTAGTGGTAAGTCATTACTGTAAGAATTGATTCCCCCAATTTCAGTATTTGCATCGACAGTCTGCGCTGCATAAGTATAATATAACGAGAAAGTATCTACTTTGCACAGGCCCTTGTTCCATTGAAGTAACCTACCCTTTTACATTATTGATCTGTGGAAAGTTTCCATAATCACACAAACACAAATATTATTTTATGTATTACTATTAATAGATAAAATAACGTTTGTGCAACAGAAATTGATGCATGAACAATGTGAAAACTAATTGAGGCAATTCAAGGGACATGAATGAGTAGGACCACACTCAAAAACCCATGATAAATCTTTGCAGTGTATTAAAAAAGAAAATCGATACCACAACTCCTTATGTCAGCTACTTTTTGTATCACACGCATGCGTGCGCGCACGCACGCACGCACGCACGCACACAACAACTGTCATCCTATGATCTCTGATTTATATTCTCCAATCAATAATAGAAAAATTATCTTGCAGTTTAGGCGACTCTAGCTCAGGCAGAGTGGCCTCTGGCGTATTGCTCCTCCTGGCGTATTGCTGTTGATGAGCAGATTGGTGTACACATGGTTACGTCACTGTCTGTGTGTGAAAACACACACCATTATGCTAGCAGCGTAGCAGTATATGATGCTTGTTTTTTGGAAGAACAGAACACTATTTCGTAAGGGGCTTTAAGAAGGTAGGCGGGGTCAAACGCTGTTCTGGTCGTGGCGAAGTGGAAGCCACAGAGTAACAACATTCTGTGGACTTATTTTCCACATAATCTACAACCGATTTAAAATAATAATAATAATAATCACACCTGTGTGAAGTGAGGGGCGCTCTTATCGTACAGTAATTGTTTTACTTATGTCTAAACAAACAATTGGCTATAGGGGGCTGCCATACTGTGTGTCATATAGGCTCAAGCCGCTCAATATGTCAGTTCGTCACCTCCCCCTATCTTTTGTGGCTTTTATTGCAATATCATTGCAATAAATGACAAAAAGGTCTAACTCAAATATTTATAGATTCCCACAGACATTCCACCCAGAAATACCATGCTAACCGTTTATTTACAAACGGTTTACGTCCATTCCTTCAGTGAATGTGCCTCTCAAAAACAGCATCGGCCAACCAAGCCCCAACGGTGTGATTTGTTTGACCGCACTGAGCACTATTGACATTTGTGTACAAGCAAGATGGAAACTGGACACATAAATTACCAAAAATGTGTTATGGGAAAGTTGGAGGCTCGGTCTCTGTGGCAGTCAACAGCCATGCATCCTGCCAAGTTGCCTACTTCACTCACTCATTGTTATAGTTATGCACATTGCACTGCTTTCTCATGAGAGGTTTGGTGATTCATGGCCTTTAGTGTACAGTAGCATATTTATCTACTGAGATAGACTACAGGAGAGCTGAGGGGGACAACATCCTCAGCATTTATTTAACTCTGAGAAGGGTACCAATATTGCCAGTATTGGTAGCATGTTTTTGTTTTCAGTAGTTTGATTATAATATTTTGCCCTCCTGTCTCTCTAAAACCCAGGTCTATAACAAAATCTCTCTCATGAAATGCAACAGAAGCAGTTGCCAGTTAAAAAAATCACTCCTGTGTGAAGTGATGTCTGTTGTTTCGGTTCCCAACTGTTCTCTCTCACATGCTGCAAAAGAAGTATCACAGCTAGACTACCACTACCTCATCTAGATCAAAGAACTCATCATCCTTGTCTTGTAAGTCCTCCGTCCTGTACCGTAAAATACCCCCGATGCCTCCAAAGCCCTTGACAAACTGAGACCCTTCCAGGCTCTGGTCTGTGACTATCTCCAACATGGCTCCAAACTTCTCGCAGTTGTCATCGAACCATTCAAACAGGGGCATGCTCTCAATCAGCTCATGTTCCTGCCCCGTCTCCTTGTCTGTGAAATAGGACTTGTCCTTCTCCTGTTCAGGTGTTAAATACAAGGTCTTCTCATCAGTCTCAGCTCCATTGCGCTCTGTGCCGTGCACGCGAAGACTATAGCGCCTAATATCTAAGTTCTCATAGACGAGGAGGGTCTCCACTGCTCCCTTTCAGTGTGTCATCCACCCCATAGCAGTACTTCCCTGTGTCCTGTCCCACCTCATCAAAGTACCGCTTTATAAGATTCTTATTTGCAGAGAGCTCGATGGCCTGGCTGAAACCATTTTCTCCCCCGCAGGATATATCCACCAGCTTCAGCACCACTGCTTGTAATCTTGGGTCAAACATGACAGACATGCAGAGTTGAGTGTGGAAGTCAGCAGAGCCAGCCAGGACCAACCTGGCTACATTTACTATGTTGTCGGACACAAAAAGCTGGACGGCCATCTCAACCACCTTCCTCACATAGTTGTGTCTCTTCTCCATCCTCAAACGGGCGAAACGCAGAGCAGACTGTCCTCCTCCGCCGTGCTTCTGGGGCAAGTCAGCAGTGAATTTGTGCAGCACCTCTCTGGTGTTGCCTCGTAGTGTACCAAAGAGGGCCCCGCTGCCGTCGATCACAATAAAGCCAAACCTGTCATCGGATGCTGCCGCATGCACCATCCTTCTGCTTAATTCAGCGCCGGCTGCCTTCAAGCAACACCACTTTACTAGTATTTGTCTACTAAGCTCTCCCTGACATGATCCTATAATTATATTAAAATTGGCTCGCTGGCCGACCTCTGATGTGATGTCACGCCTATGTCACTCTAACTCAACCATAATCATTATAAGGAGTTCCCAAGGGAGTGCGTTTCCCCCGGTCGGGTTGAGTAGTTCGGTTATCCAGTTGTCCAGATTACAACTACCGATTCAACCGATATACCCATATATGGACATTCCAATATATGGGCATATACCAATGACATCAGGGATGTCCATAAGGGACAAGCCCTAAAGCCCTTGAAGAAAGCCAAACAAAAACAGGTTTTACTCTTATGTACTACAATTCTGGGAAAATTGCAGGTGGACAATTACTATTTTTTTGCATCAAACTACCCTAAAACAAACATTAGAGCATATGGCTGCCACATAGACTTATGGCTTGTGCACACTGCACGATATTTGACCCGATAATGCTGTCGGGGACCATTTTTGCCGCTCGCCGTCAAAACTCGCGATCTGTCGCAAAATCGGGCTTAGTTCGCCAAGGTTTTGCTCGTTGTGTGTGAAAGGCTCTGCGAGAGATCCAGCGCCGATAATATCGCTCGCCGACGCCTTCCCGACCATTTCTGAATATCTAGCAGGTTTGATATTTGGTTCTGTCGCCGACTGGACATCATACAGTGTGAAATGGTTTGCGATCGCGTCCCGAGAAGTCATGTATTACAGCCAATGCAAGCACAGGAACTGCTGTTGCTCACAGTCACAAACACTGCTGACAAGTCTGTCTGTCTGTCGACTGTATCGATGATCATCAGATATAATACAAATATTATATAACCTTTATTCCTTGGGCAAATCCCTGTGTCATACATATTGGTAGCTATATTAGCCCAATATAGTACGCATTCCACTTGAATAATGTTGATTATTGACCGCATCAGAATCAATGCTGCAAACTTTTCCTTGTGCGCTGTGTGTGTGTGCATACGGAGAGAGAGTGAGACCGATAATTATTTTTTAATTCTGAAAATCAAGATTTAACGTCCTGTCTCACTATAGCGCACCACTAGGCTACTGGCTAGCTATCACAAACATTTCGCCCTGTGAGCCTTGAGCCTTCTTGTGAGAGAGAGAGAGAGAGAGAGAGACAGAGAGAGAGAGAGAGAGAGGTGCGTCCTGTGCACTTTGACGGGCACGACATCCTGCACGTGAGATGTCAAAATGAAAAACAAATGATGTAGCCTATATACGGGTCTGTATCACATCTTGGTGAAGTCTTCCAGTGTGTGATCCCTTGTCGGCTATCAATCGTTTAGTGTGAAATCCACAGACGATATTTTTTTTAAAAGACTTGTAGTGTGAAATAAAAAAGTAATTTTGGGGTGAACTATCCCTTTAATGGAGGACGGGGGGTACCGCTGACATCACACTCATATCACCATGGTGCAATCTGAGAGATACACATGAAAGCTGTATTACAGTATCTAACAATCTTTTTTCAATATTCTGGCCAAACTATGCCATTTCTTTTTTTTACCTTTAGGTCAAAATTAAACTTATCATGTGTTAGCTTGCAGTACCAAAAAAATATTGTATAAGCCTGATATGAGTTCTATGCTTCATGGCCTGCCATTTTCTCTCTTTCAATTGAATGTACTGTACTTTCAACAGTCAGTATTAAGTGAGAGGTACCTACATATATTCAAGTATTTACATTTTAATACCTAATACTTCTACTCCACTACCACCCAAGAGCAAATATTGTTATTTTTTACTCCACTACAATTATTGTCAAACCACTTTCTAGATACTTTTTAGATTGAGATCATACTGGTCAATTTATTGAGTTTATTTGAATAGCTGATGCAGAACATCAGCTAATCTATGGGGTCCACACATACATAACAAAAAACATTACATAAAATAAGACAATTACCAAACAGCCAAAATCTATATTTTTAATTTGCTTTATAACATAATGCACCTCAACTTCATAATCCTTGTTTTATACTTCAGCTATTCCAAAAATGACGATCTACAAGCTCTCAATGTGTCATGAAGCGACACACTGTCTCGGTGAAGGTACAGTCGAGAGGCAATGACCTCGGGGGTGACAGGAGAAGGCTTCATAAAGCGTAGAGAAATGTGGGGTGATCAAATATAACCTTTGGTAAGTGACAAAGACAGGAAAATCATGGTGTCCCTTTTTTTTTCTTTTTTTTCTCTCTGCTGAGTCATTTTGAATGGAATGGCCTCCCTGCAGTGAGGGTTGATTTTCATCACTTACCGCCTCCAAATACTATTATGGCTATGATGGCAGAGCAGAAAATCACTACTGTTGTTAAAAGGAAAAGAAAACAAATACTCCAAAGTACAATTTTGTTGTTTTTCTTCTTACTTGAAATGAGAGTTCTTGTGGTTGTTTGTGTTGAGTTGGATAATGTCATCGTGCAGTGGTCACTTACCGAAAATAGCCGCTCTACCGACTCACAAAACAACAATGAAGTACAAAATAATACTTAAAACCCATTCAAACTCCCTTCCCCACCACCCCGCTTGGCTAACGCTGACCGTGTGCTCCATGACCCCATGGTCAACCGGGGAGATCGATTGTATTTCTGTTGATTATTCTCTCTCTTTCACACAACCTCTCTCTCCCCGCACAAACAAGAGAAAGAGCCCTCCTCATCACTGGCCTCGTCTCCTGTTTATCGATCCAGATAGGGCCATGTCAACACTGGGGGAGCAGATAAGACTACAGGGTCTGGATCGTGAGTACCACAATTGCCCTCTGCCTTTTTGCATTGAGGTGAACACAATACACAGAGGTGGAAAGTAGCCAAATACATTTACTCAAGTACTGTATTTACTGTTTCATGATGCTGGTTTTACAAAACATTAAAAGCAGCAGTGTCCTACAGTGTTACGCTATATACCGTACGTATGGCATGCAGGATCTTTGGAAGAAAAGTGTTTACCCGTCTGCTAACCATTTCATCCATTGACCACGTGTGAACATATAGCCGATATTTTTTTTCCCCTTTTTTTTCTGTCTCTGTGTTCTGAGGCTTGTCGGTCAGTAAAAACAGAGAGATTGGTCAGGGTGAGAGGTATCACCGCGGTGAGTGACGAAATATTTTCTAACTTTAGAAAAATACACTGCGGTGGCGTCAGTTGCTTATCACCTAAAACTGGATTGAGTCTTTATCACAGAGTAGCAGTTTCAGTCTACAATTGAACATAGCTCTTTGAAATTGGCAACCTCTATTTGGGCTTGCTGCTTTTGTTTTGCTTCTACCGTATAATGATAATCATTTACCAGACCTCTTCTGTGCTTGTGACAGCCAGAGATTACAATCAAGACCCCGAATACATTTCAATAGCCATTTATAGCAGGTCAATTGATATGACCTTTCAAGGTCATCCAGAGGTCTGGCTGCACAGATGCTGTTACTGTAGTAAAGCATTTTACATTACACTTCTATGCCTTATTTTAATGAGCTCATGAGGTTATTGTATTGTTCATTGAGATAGCTGTGTTGTTTTTAATATCATATATAATATACATATATAATGTGTATGGACGTTTTTTTTGTATGGTGTTCGAAACAATTTAACAAATAGAAAGAAAGAAAGAAAGAAAGAAAGAAAGAAAGAAAGAAAGAAAGAAAGAAAGAAAGAAAGAAAGAAAGAAAGAAAGAAAGAAAGAAAGAAAGAAAGAAAGAAAGATGTTTTAAGTATTGTTACTGTATTGTAACCTCAAAGCTACAGTAGGCTACACCAGAAATGAAATGAAATTATTGTGCTGTGAAGCAAGGCCCAGGCCATCTGGCTTGGCAAATAGCCTATTGCAGCAATCCATGTCTACCAAATTATTGCAGTTTCATCATTAATCGTCAGTGAAAGTTTCACGCTTCAATTCATTTATCCAGTGTGTGGCACATCGCTTACTTTATCGAAGTCAGAATGGCCCTCTTGCAAAATAAAGGCTACCCACCCCTCGTTCTAGTGCCTCCTTCAGTGAATAATACAAGCCCCATTATAGTGTTTGTACCACCACCACTGAGAGCTATGTAGGGCTCAGTCAGTTTACCACTTTAGTTCTGCTGGGTGTACTGGGGTGCATACGTTTGTTAGACATACTAACAGTCTGACAGGCATTAGTCCGACAACACCATTGCTCCTGACAGGTTAGGTTTAGGGTTGGGTTTTGAGTTGGGTGTCAGACTCATGACTGTGGAACTGTTGGACTGTTGAACAGTACGTCGGACCAAACACATACAGACATAAACACATACCGTACAGAGTAGCACAGCCACAAGGGGCAACAATAGCTGATCTGCAAGCGATGCGACAACCATTTTGTTTTAGTTTTTTGATTTAAAAATCTTGGGGGAAAAAAACAGATCTTCTCTTCTGGGGGTCTCTGGTACAAACGTTTTTTCAAATGGGGGTCTGCCACTAAAAACTGATGTATTTGTGGGTGTTTGATATGTACATGTTTGAGAACCACTGGTATTAAATATCAATGCTTTCTTCACAAATACTGTGACATCCTTTTAAACATGCGTAACAGATCTCTATTTCCTGTTTGCAGTAGTCTGTCACAAAGATCCATGTTTTCCAATCAACAGCACAACAAATTCACTCACAACAGATCAAAGATACACAGAATTCATAATAAGCATGCAACACGCATATACTTTTTCCATTATTTCTGCAAATACGCTCTGTGCGACAAACGCTCCATTTATCGTAAGAAGCCAGCGTGGTGCCAGCAAACATCCATCTACCTCCGCAATATAACAGGGTGGACGTGACATTTAGGAAATCTGTCAAGTGGAGAATCACTTTCCCTGGCCGCCAAAGATACAGTACATGTATGTTCTCTCACACACACATACTCGTGCACGCACGCACGCACGCACGCACGCACGCACGCACACACGCACACACACACACACACACACACACACACACACGTTTGTATTACTATACTCTTGAGGACATCAGTATTTTGGTACCACAATTTCTATGAATGTCATTCCATTTTTGGGGGGTAAATCTGCTATTTTCAGTGCATGACACCGGCACACACCTAAAGGTGTGTTCGGATAGCGCACTGTGCAATACAAACGAATATGCGAGTGTGCTCCTGGTGGGCATTTCCGAACGCACCCAAAGTATAAATCGGACATAACTCAACCTCTAACGCACACACACATGCGCTTCCAAAGGTCTTGCACACTCTAAACACAGATTTCAAGACGTTTATTATGCAACATCACATTCTCCGCCACATATCATCTCGTAACGGCGTGTCAGGATCACACTGCTCTCATGAAGTCGTCTCCATTTGTGATTGAAAAGCTTGCTCTTTTGTTCCCCTCAAATCATTTTGATGATACACTGTTAATGCCTGAGGTGACAAAAGTGAAGAAATTATCCTTAAGTGATAAATAACTGTTTCAGCAACGCTGCGGCAGCATTGCGATGCATGTCCGGAAATGTCACGTTCCGTAACATTCTTTTTAAAGACGACATCTGTTTCAGCAGGTTCATGAATTGTTCTTCTCAACACAGCATGTCAACATCATGTACTAAACTCTAGTGTGAATACCATTTGACATGTGTACAGAAATACAAAATAATAAAAGATATATATTTAGGAAATTGAAATGGAAAACATCACCCGTTTTCCAATGGATGAAGTGTAGTTATTATTTATTCACAAACTCTTATTATACTTTCAACTTGACCTTCTTGGAGCAAAAATAGCAGAAGTGTGTGAGCTTATAGATCTGCCATTGTTCACACGGTAAAGTAAACATATATGGTTGTTCCTCAGAGATATACTAGTGTCGGTTCTGTTTTGGCTCTACTGTACATTGAATATCATCGCTGAAAATAGCTGATATAAAAACACAACATTATACTAGGTTGGTTTATACATGACTGCTTTCTTTTGGAGAGATGAACATTGTAACTACAAGCCCTTTAAGGTATTTAAAATAGCGTGCGGTTCATTGTACCGTCAAACTAGGCTTCCTTTCTAAAAAAAGCCCAGTATGACATTAAATCTGGTCTCCTCACACTGGCACTGTGCGACTTCAATATTTCATGGACAACATTTGATCGTAAACTCAAATGGGAGCGCAGGTCTTTAAATAATCATGCTGTTCTTCCTGGGCTTTGTCTTGCCATTCTTCAGCTTCACAAGGCTATGTTACATCACATGCTACGGTCACAGACTATTTGTGGGCCAACATTTCTATAGTGAACATGTCGTGGCTGTCGGGTAGAAACCCGTAGAAATATAGGCCTATCCATATTTGTTTGAACTTTAATGTTTTTTCCCCTGTAAAATGAACGCACTACTACTAAAAGGAACGTTTTGAGACATACAAGATTTCAGTAAGGACAGCAGTGATATCTAACCTAAGGGGAGGTTGAGATCTCGGTGCTCTTTCACCACACTGTCGTCAGCTACGGTGAATGCAGCCATCTACTAGTCCATTCACTTTGATATTTTTTTAACACATGAACTGGGCATGTAGGTGAAAAATTCAGCGAAAATGTGAATGTCTGGTAAAAACAGATCTACAAGCTCACAAGACATTGGTGTTATGAGATTGTAGATCAGCTATTTTTGGTGAAAATCCAAATCTAATAGATGACCTCCCTATTAGCTCAGCAACAGACTTATTTAGACTTTTCACTGTTTTGTTTTGGACCTCAAAAACACAGCCAAGGATTTTGTTCAATATAAGACATAGATGTACAACAACACAACCTCAGCTGCTATGTCAAATCCCCCCAAAACCTTGAACTTAAAAATAAATAGAAAACTCACATAATAGGATAACTGAAGTGACCAAAAGCCACATACATAAATCACTACCAGTACCTTGTGATAGGCACAACATCAGAATTCAATTCCAGAGCCATACAGTCACTGAACATGTAGGGCCCTTGGGTCCCAAAATTAATCTACTACAATAACTTCAATCAGATTAGTATGCACACAGCATATAACACAAGCAGCAGCAGCAAAAACAAAACAAAAAGTTAATTCCTACCTTGAGCTTTCTTCTGTTTCACTTAATCATTTGTGAAAGTGTTGGCCAGGGTCAAACTTTGAAACACTCTCTCTATTTGATCCATGCGCGGATGAGCTCTCGAGCGGCATCTCAAGTCATGTCGATCCTACATCTGTCTCTTGGGTCGCAGATATAGCGATGACAACGTGTGGACCCAGATGCCTCCATCCACGCGTTTGTAGACAGGTCCTCAGGTATACAGCTGAGCATATTGTGCCTTGTTGTATGGGTGGCGGGACTTGAGTCTGTTTAGAAACAACGTTGTCATAGTAGTGTCATTCAGGATTTTATGCCAGTCATGTTTCTAGGCCTTCCTTGCTAGTGCAAGAGTAGCAGCCTCTCATCGGAGACCAGCCAAAGCAATTCACTGGCCTGGGCTTCAGACAACCAGTTATGATCCGGAAAGGATTGTGCTCACCCTTTT
>OOFJ01109605.1:0-11354 GCA_900323375.1 Benthosema glaciale
TATACACATATGTACACACACACGCACACACGCACGCATGCACGAGGCACGCACGCACACACACAGACACACACACACTTCCAGACATACACTTCTGTTCTTACTCCTTGGTCCTTCGTTCGGATTTTCTTTGAGGCATTTGCTGGTTTCAAACAGGGATCTATAAAAGATGAAACAACCTTTGCACTCGTCTCCCTCAGATGTTGGGAGACATACCTGCAGCCAGTGTTATTAGTAACCGCGGCTGTATTGATATGCACTATGCTCAGTGTGCTGGCGTGTTGGCGGGGAAAACTACTATGCGTTTCTCCCACGCCTCTTCCCTTCGGACAAACGCGGCGCCCTCTGGCCTCCTACCAGCACTGTTTGGTGGGATATGTACATCTAATTGGATCTCAAAATAACAGTACAGAGGAGGGCGCGCACATCAAGTGAAACATCAGAACAGCACACAGTGGCGGGTTCAGTCAACAAAATCAAAGCCACAGCTAAGTGGGGGGAAAAGCGTGTTTGATTGAATTTTCCACGCGCTCGGATAAATGCGGTACTTGGGTGGAATCTCTACGAATATTGTTCATTAAATAGAGTTATCAAGTAAGAATGCTACATCACCGGGAGAGTGGTACTGTCTGTGTTCCTATATAGACAAGGAATAATAATTCCTCTCCCACCAGCCTCTTGTGTACACATACTGGGGTGTGATGACAAATGAAATCCCAACTGATGTGCTGGCTGTGCACTCATCATAACAAGAGCAACTCAATTTACCCCCAGCCAATTTCCTGGCCTGCCCATTGAAAGTCATTGTGGGTGCGGTGGCGGCTGTGCCATTCAAATCGCAATTGAATTCATCTTTCACGGGCGTTCATCTAATATAAGTTTCTCTAGTCAAATCAGGCCCCCTTTAATGTGCTCATCAATACAGCATAAGCAGGCCTGAGGGGACAGACAGTGCAGTGACTTAACGGGAGCAATCTGTTTGCATCAGCTTGTCGCACATTATGTACCTGTGACGTTTATTAGCTGTACAGAGAAACACAAAAGAGCTATGCCCTACTGTACAACCCGAGAAATACACACACACGCACGCACGCATGCATGCACACACAAACACAAACACATTCTAAAAGCCTCTTTCAAAGACCGTATTTGTAATTTATATATACCCAGTGAATACTTTATGATTTGCTGTTTGCATTGTGTAATGTGTAGGCCTATGTCTATTAAATTGTTGTGTGCGTGCGTGCGTGCGTGCGTGCGTGCGTGCGTGCGTGCGTGCATGTGCTTCTAGTTGTGGCACATGTTTGAAGGAGTCCACAGTCTACTCTCAAACACATCCACAATAACTCATGAATGATGATGTGTGCCTATTACTGTGAAGATGCAATATCCATAACGCATAATTGAAAGAAATAGGAAATGATCGTGGTTGTAAGAAGATGCGCGGCTCTCCATAGAATAGTCCTGTAAATAAGGGTAATTAGGTACACGGTTCTCTTCAAAGCAAACAGCAGCTTCGAGAAATGTTTTGAAGTACGCCTATGGCTTCATACAGTATACACACACACATTTCAAATGGACATGCTGTGTTCTGTCTGTGTTTCATGGCCGCCTCGACGCTTTTCCAATGGAAGTCACATGGTTTGACCAAACACTTGTGTGTGATGGGGGGAGGGGGGCAATCAAACACAAGCGTTTGGTCAAACCATGTGAGGCGGCCATGAAACACAGACGCAACACAGAATGTTTGTTTGAAATGTGTATATGAGGCCTGTGTGTGTCCGCTTCAGTGACTGAATCTGTACATAGCAAATGGTTGTATACTGCAGGGGTTCTCAACCCGTGGGTCGCGACCCCTCTGGGGGTCCCGAAATTATTTTGGGGGGTCCCCAGATGATAAAAAAAAAAGAAAAAAAAAAGTTAATTTTTTTTCTTCTCTTTTTTTAATGACTGGAAAATGGAAATTGAGAGTTTACATAGTACACATAGGCCATGCATAAACCTTCCTTAATGATTATATCTGGTTTTTAGTATATATTGTATCTATTATTCAGGTTATTGTAGCGGTCAATTTGTATTGGGGGTGGGGAGGGGGGCAGGCAGGGGTCCCGAGACATGGTCAGCACATTTCCAGGGGTCCCCAGACAAAAACGTTGAGAACCCCTGGTATACTGTACAGACACTAGCTGCAAGGGCTTGGGTTTGTTATTGCATGTTTACAGTTGCTCTAGTTTAATTACCATCATCATAATGTTGGAGTACCTTTGTCCAATGTAGGGTCAAGCATTCGATTTACCACAAGTAATAAGCTCAACAGCATATCCGATCCCTTGCACAGCTTTCATCTGTGTAATATTGTGCTCCCATCGGCAGACACAAATACGCAAATAAAAGCAAACATGTGTTGTGAGTTGATTCGGGAGAGCTATGCATCAATGCGTCTTTGCAACGTTGTCAAATGTCACGGTGAGTACAGATGGAAAGCAGGCGACAGAAGGCAGAAGTCAACTTAGAAGTGTGTGAGTCAAACTCACACAACAGGGAACTACGAACCAACAAGAACACAGGACTTAAATAGACACAGGATAACAGTTAACAGGGCACATGTGAACTCAACTGACAATCAACACTGGATTGGATTGGACTAAAAGGACACAGGTGGAAACACTGCCAAATTACAAGGTTACTCACAAGGCAGGAATACAGTTCTAGGAAGAAAGAACACACTAGCCCTTTATCTGCCAAAAACGAGATTGGACAGGTTTTTCTTTTTTTTTTTTTTTAGAAGTTTACCCAAAAATGAACAGAAATTTTGTCTAGACCCTCCAAAAAGGCATGAAAAAAAACGTTGAAAAAAATATTTGCATTGGAAGTTCGCTCCGATCTTTTTTGTTAGTTATTTTTGGAGCTCAATAAAACAAATTGGCGACCGTGCTGGACCATTTCAGCTGTTTTGATCACTGACCATATTTCTTTTGTCCACTTTTGAATAGTTTTCGTGTTCCTGGAATTTTATTTTATTTTATCGCTTCGAATAGGAGCTGGTTTGGCCTGAAATCACCGGCTGGGAATGACATTTTGAGGCCACAAGGGGGGGCATGGAAAGAGCTCTAGGTTTGTACAAAACCAAGGCAACAAACAGATTAACAGAAAACCAAAACCAAAGAGAAAAGGAATACATGACCAATAGAGAACAAAGTCCACGGACCGATGACCGTGACAAACGTCATGTCACTGGCTTCCATTGATGGGTAGATCTGGTCGTGTGAACGCACCATAAGTGATAGGCCCAGTGAGGAGAGAGAGCGAATGCAAAATGCGGCAGTGGCAGTCGCCGCGGCAGTCAAGTGTTTCACACGGCAGGACACTCTAACCCTAACCCAAATCCTTACATTAACCGTGCCGGTCCGGCAATTTTGTTTTTGAATAGATTTTGAATAATTTTAACATAAATCTTCTCTTTTGGGGTTCCCTGCATGGCACAAACATTGTCAGGAGGGTGGGTGGGGGTCGGCCACGGCCAAATTCATATCAATTTGGGTGTCATTGAGGTGAAAAAGTTTGAGAACCAGTGACGTACAGCATTTGTTCTACAGTAGTTGTTGTTATTGTTGTTATTTTCCTGTGCTGTGGTTTAATGAGAGCAGCAGTACTGCATATTTCTTGGTACGTTTGAGCTGTGGCATCACAACACAGTTGACAGGAAAACGCTCCATCCATCTATACAAAGCCATTGACTGACTGACTGACTGACTGACAACCACTTCTGAAGCAACACTTTACTGTAAACAGACCGGCGTTAGCTGAGACTCAGGCTAGGCTGCATGTGTTGCTATTGATTACCAGTCAGAAGACTGTGAAGCATTTGGGAAACAGACATGGGCAGCAATCAGGCAATGGTAGTGTTCCCTCAGGCCATGTATAGACCCATCTTACCCCATCATATGAAAAGCTTTCCTCCGTCTTCACCTTAAGGGAGCCCAGTGAGTAACCTCAGTGTGCAGGGTTTCTGTTAGCGTGAGCCCGGGTGCTACCCTCAGGGCACGGCTCTTAGCCAATGGAATACTTGCGAGGTGAAAGGTCAGACACGGGTATATGACATATCTTATTTTACATGACCAGCGCTGACCTCTGTGAGCTGCCATGGGGATTGCATTGCCTTTTCTTACATCGCCTTTTGTCCCATTTATATTCATATTTATCTCATCGTGTCAAATTTGCAGCCCTTAGTAGACCGGAGAGAAGCAGTCTCCTCCCACCTCCCAGCATTAATGACTCAAGGGTTCTTTATAAATTTAGATTCTTGAAGTCAAGTGGTCATGTGGAAAGTGGTCATGTGGAAACATTTGGCAGCGTGCATAGCACCCCGAATATGCACTATAATAATAACATAATGCAAATGTGTGTTTATTTATTCTTAATTCCAACGAATTAGTACTTGGCCTATCGCTTAACTATGCAAGGTCGCTGCTCACGAATGAAACCAAAGATCATTCTCAAGGTTCAATTTTGTTATTCAATGCATCGGTTTATTAAAACATATTTTAAATATTTTCTCAGATTGGCATTAAATTGTTATGTTAAGTGTTTCATTTGACTATGCATCTGCTTTCTATTCGGCAGACCTGTGTGCATAATTCATAATCTTTAATGATAGCCCAGGATGCTTCAATCAATATTGCATTTTTACCTAAAGAATAAAAAAAGAAATTAGTTTGTATGCACAGAATAGAGTGCACAAAACCAACAACAGGGACATTTGCTGCAATATGATATGATTATAGACAAGCCCAGACTCGTCCATGCAAATGAGATCATTTTTCCAGTGATTGCCATGGGCCAAGCATGATTAATATGCTGCATATTGTGTGTTATTGTACTAGTTGGATTACTGGCCCTCATTGTGTTCCTGGTCACAATAGGATCTCCCAGCGTGACTAAAAGAAGTCATGTGTTTTACTGTAAGGTTTTATCAATCAGCACTCTTAATGGTCCTGCTGGCTTGTTAGCACATTCTGGTGTAAAACTGTTGAATGCACAGGAGGAATGGCATCCATTCAAAGGTCATAATTTGTAAGGCGATACAGTACATTTTGTCAAGTGGGGCCCTTTTTGGAGGTGTACCTTTAAATGCTCTTGCTAGGTCATTGACATTGACATTATAATGTTTCCGACACTCGGAAATGTTAGTCATAACCACAGTTGTTGCCACAATTGTTGTAAACACAGCCATTGCAGCTTTAGTTGTGTATAAAGTCTATTTGAGGTTAAGCTTGGCCATAGTTTTAAAAATGAATGCCAATACAAATCTGGCTGATGTGCACGTCTTATGAGCTTTTCCTTTACTGCACACAGAGAGTTGCTGACCATATTTTATGTAAATAACGTTTCCTACGAGTACGATGTTAGAGGTCCCCTCAGGACAAGAAAATTGGAATTAATTCAGTCATCGTTGACCTGTTGACCTGGCCTCAGAAAGTACAGCTTTAGACCAGAGTCTCAAGAGCTTAATCTGTAAGGCCAATGTTAATCCCCTATAAAATCCCTTTGTGGACTTGCAGTGGATCGACTCTCCACTCTCAACGGCTGAAGGCTTGCTAAAACAAATCTGAAATTAGAAAATATGTTTTCTTTTTTCTATTATGAGTAATTGGCCATGCAATTGCTCAGTATGCATGATTCATTTCTCATTGAAAGTTTGCAGAAATGTATTCCATATCAACATTTCTAGATGCAACCTCTACCTTCTGTTGTGAATAACGTAGAGGCTATATGCTCTAGTAAGGATCGTCGGGGAAAAAAAGGATCTGAGAAAAAGATGACAGCATGGTAGTACTAGTGTCACATATCATGTTCTGACGTTTATTAAGCACATCATGACAGATAGAGCTAAGCAGACATGATGTTCAGACATGATGTTCTAGAAATCTAGAAAGCAGATGAGGTGGGAAAGCAGTTAGGGCGGCTGTGGCTCAGGAGGCAGAGCAGGTCGTCCAATGATCCATGTGTCGGCAGTTCGAATCCCGGCTCCTCCTGTCTACATGTCGAAGTATCCTTGGGCAAGACACTGAACCCCACCTTGCCTCCAGTGGTTGCCACCACTGGTGTGTGAATGTGGGAAGTGAGGACACTGGCGTCGAATGTTCGCCGCTTCACCTCCCAATGTATGAATGAATGGACCATTGTAAAGCGCTTTGAGTAAGCCTGTAGTGCATAGAAAAGCGCTATAAAAATGCAATCCATTATTATTATTATTATGAGGTGGAAGTCACAGTGGCATCCTGTATACCTGATCCTGCAGGGTGTGATTTAAGCAATATTGCGATTATACAACAGTCAACTGAATTTCATTATAATTAAGATTTCGCTAAACAATCTTTCATCTGTCATTTTTTAATGACAGATGTAGCCACTAGGATCGAAAATGTCCCTAGAAAATTGCTAGCTTAGTAGCAGCCTTCTCTGAGAGAGCAGTGCATGAGTGAGACTCAGCTCAGCTGATTTTTGATGTTTTGATTAGGCGTTCCATCACGCTCGTTTGAGGCACGGCTAGATGGCTATTTCAACCAATCAGATTGCTTCCTCGAAAACGACCTGTTGTATAATTGTGGTTCCAGGGACCAGCACCTATAGTAAGCCCCTCCCCAAACTGCTATGGTCCAATCACAGCTAAGCATAACATGCATGGGTTAGACAAACATCTCCACCAATAGTTTTCCTACTTGATAAAACTTTACATTGGAATGTATGAGCCTGGCTGGAAAGTGTTCAAGTGGGAGTGTCTAAGTGGGAGCAATCCAGTCAAACACACAGACCTTTCTGGCCATAGGGTGCACATTTCAAATTGTGCTACTGTTATCTATACAAATATTATTAACATTGAGTGACTGCAGTTTCTTCCAGGGGTGACATTTTTAACTAAGTGCTTTAGCTTTTAGCTAAGTCCTGTGTCTTGTTTTTCTTTTTTGTAATTTACAGACTACAAGATATGCATCCTCATACATGCACCAAATAGACAAGAGCTGAGCACAGGCACAGCTTATCATGGATGACAAGTGTAGTGATGTCGCTGGAGCTGAAATTCTCCCACTCGCCAGACCGACGCACAACCCGTCGTGCCAATAGGGCTGAGCCCGATTGGCAGGGGGCTGTTGTGGGCCGGCTCTTGGCTGGGTGCTACAATCACTCCCCCCAGTCATTGGAGTGCGTCCTCGCCCTTCACACTTGACGCCACAGACCACCGTGCACAACGTGCCTCAAGATCCCCGCGAAGTCCTGCCGACTACGCCAGATTTTAGTGATGTCGCAGGAGGGGGGGATCGAACACCAGTCTTCCACTCGCCATGACCGACACACAACCTGTTGTGCCAATAGGACTGAGCCGATTGGCAGGGTTGTTGTGGGCTAAGTCTTGGTGCTACACATGCATGTTATGGCCATGCAATCATTTAACAATGGTGACAAAAAAAGTATGTTAATAGCTTGATAAAGTCACTCAGAGGAGCACTTATCTGTGGCAGAAGGCATGCCCCAAACTCCTTCCATCGTTGTCTGTGTCTGTGTGTTGCATGTGGTGATGATGACATTGTTTTGGCATTGTGCGCATGGCAAGGCAATGGGGCACGGAAATGATAAAGGCTGCTGATTGTTAATGCCTTGTGTCAATTATTGTGTTTGCACAGAGACTGCTGGGAACAGTGGGCAGGAATGTAACATCCATGTCTTTCCAAATGACATAACAAGTATAATGTGGAGAACAGTCAACCAAAGAGTGGTAAGTACTAAGCAGGTGATCATTAGGCCTATAACAGGGCTATATTATGAAATGACTATATGATCTGAGGGATCCTACAAACACATTAACCATAACCATATTAACCATATACTGTATGAACAATGTAACTGAACAAGATATACAACGGGTATTGCATACTAGGGTGGGTTTGGGGTATGCATTCCCGATTTTCATTGTTCCCACCTTGCATAATTCCCAATTAGGGCAGTGTCCGACGGGTACAGGTCTAGTAGTGATAGATTAAAAATGTTTGTAGCTGAATAGAACACAACAAGAATACAACAAGACCCAAATATGCGGCTTGTTTGTTTTTGAATCCTCCACACAAGATAGCTTTTTGGCCACAATAATTATTTTCGAGAACCATATAAATTTATATTAGCATTTTTGCAATTAAGTTAGAATACCAAAAACCGGAAGTCGTTTTCATTTATTCCACCGTGTTATTTAACGCATTTGGCCCTGAGACTGGCAATCTGACAGATAATTACACCCCCCCATGTTTCTTGTTTGTGAGGAGAACAGAGAAGAAGTACAGCACAGCATCAATTGCTCTAACATGGCTTCCAGCACAAATTGCAGTGGTGGGCTGTTTGCTTTTTCATTAACATTCACCCTCTGTCTGATTGCCCTGAATCTGTGAGGCGCCTTCTCCTCTAAAAACCCCCGCCTCCCAGCCACCCTGCGGAGGAGAGAGGGGGGGAGGAAGCCTGTTTGCCCCCCTGTGGCGCATGTCTATGGAGACCAGAAGCATGGGAGAGGTTCATTGTTTGATGTACACACGCAGCAGCGACGCAGTTTGATGTTATTATCTGTTCACAAAGATCAGATGCATTGGAGGGAAGGCTCGTAACGTGAGCCGAAAGAGAGGAGAGGAATATAATTCAGAATGATGAGATGAGAACACGACGTAAAACATTAATTATGGGGCTGTGGAAATCAAAATATTGTATTAAGCTAAGCTACCTTATTTCAATTAGCTACGTTAATAATGGTCATGGCCTTGCGGTCAGTTATGGTATAGCCTCGGAGACCCAGACGTTTATGTTGGCCCATCATTATATAGAAGCAGAAAAATTAAAAGAAATCTAAACTACCGAAGTGTTCCCTTTCATTTCCTCACTTTGCATGAAATTGGGTGTTTACAATGTGAAATGGCTTCTTCTCCAGGTGCAGCGAGCACTGCTGCTTGGCCGTCTCTGTTGTGTGTCTTTTCCCTTTTTTTAAAAAGTTTTTGTCTCTTTTCTTTTCCACTGCATTTTCACAGCTTCACGTTGCGGTGTTCAGACAGACAGATAGAATCTTTCCTAGATTCCTCTACTACAGAACATTCCCTGACTTGGGAAATACTCTGGACGTCAAACAAAATGTGATACTGAAGTACAACTGACCAAATGTTTGTGTTTAAAGGAGGAAATCATCCCCTTGACCTCTGCTCCACCTCGGCCCAGATTAGCATAAACCAATCTGGGTGACTGAGTATTAAGAAACTATAGCCTATTATATAAATGTCTGAAGTTATTGCTACAGTAGATTTACCGCCACATTGTTTAAATCTATTTTCGTACCATGCATGAGTAACTCATTTAGTTGAATCTCTTTTGCTTTCAATGCATGATAAATGTCATTAAAACGTCGCGGCCGCAGACCACCTGCTTTTTAGCCGAGGCAGGAAAAAGCATGGCCTGGGACGCGGAATGTGAAACTGAGACTCTGATCGTCTGGACAAACTTGAGCACTGGAGCTAGCAGCATTGGAATCTGCTCTGATGGTCTGCTGGGATGGGTTGCTAATGCTTATGTTTACTGTTGACATCTGTTGACATCTGACATCTGATTTCTCTCACTTAATCATATTTGCCTGCCCATTTAGCTTCAGTATTTGTTTAACGTAAAACAATATCAACTATCTACTAGCTGCCAAAGCGTTTAGTGTTTACTACTAGGCCAGCTGATGTTGACTAGTGTCGTATTAGGCCAGATGGAGTCTCGAACAGGCTGCGGCACAGGATACTGGAAAGCTCACCTCAAAACACAGTCACCCTGCCTGGGCCCTGTTAAGTTTTTGGAAACGCTCATCCAGAGCAATTTACACTAAGCAAGAAACAAAAAGAAAACGTGGCAATACATCATATACACAAAACAATTGTTATCATGAATCATACGTAAGCTAAGAACGTAACAGTGGAATATCTACATAATGAAACTATGCATATACTGTACTAGCAGGCTCAGTGTGTGTGCTATATTAGTCTGGCTTATTAGCCTAATAAGGCTTATTAGCCTTATTAGCTATAGTGCTATGTCTACATAAAATGCTATCTAAGTTACATAAGTTGAGCCTGTAAGGTCGGCGAGGCTAGGGCAAGTGCTACAGGCCACGATGAAGGCTGAAGAGGTGGGTTTTCAGACTACGGACTACGATTAAACGGTTAACCTAACCTTATTCTAACCTTAACCTCAGTAAATCGGTGCCAAAACCTAACCCTATATTCCTATAAACGTAACCCCAGTGCCTAACTATGCCTAAGTTCCTAACCTAAAATATTTTTCTAACCCTATTCTCGGTAAAACAAATACCGGTACAAGAATACATGAACCCCTATCAATTGGTCGGTGTGAGTTCGGCGGGAAAAAAAACCCAGGGCAAGGGTGTTTTAAGGCGAGCATTCCGGATATACCGTGGCACATATAGTACAGTACAAACAGGCAGCATACACTCGACGTAAACTGCTGTTTTCTGTGGTTTAATGGCTGTAATAATGATCTTTCGTCTCTCTTTTTGTTTACAAACTAGTTTGAAGTTGGCTAATTGAAATAGCATGAGTCAAGACTTCAGCAGAAGACATTTCAAATTGGATATTGAAGTTGCTGTTGTTAATTTAGTTTTATCCACTTAATTTTCCGCAGTGTTCCACTGTAAAATAAATTTTGTTGTTGTTGACTTATCAACAAATGCATTAAAATGTTAAGCAGCAGCAACAAAACAATATACATTTACTGTTTGAGACGAGTATAAAAGCAAAGCATGCATTATTGCAGTGACTGAATTCAGCCAAATTATTTTATTGCTTTGAAGAAAATGGAACTATAAGTGCTCTACTGATGGACTTGTGTTCCAGATGACAGAAATGGCATCGTAAAACAATTTGATGTAGTGTTATCTTTGTAACTGCAACAGAAAACATCTCCAAAACAAGGGGATTAAATAACCAAGACAAAGAAATTAAACTATGTCCCTGAATCTGTAAATATACTTCAGTGTAAGTCAATAAATAAACTTAAGAAGTTCTTCCAACATGATCTGTGAGACTGTTTAGGTCAGAGGATGTTTCATTAGTTGTTCATAGAACAAATGAAGTCAGTACTGTATAGTGTTTACACTCCAGGGTGCATATTAAAGGAGCCTGCTGGTCTAGTGGTTCAGGCGCATGCCACGAATAGCAATAGGCTCACAGCGTGTTGCGGGTTCGAATCCTGAGTCTGATGACCGTTGCTGCGTGTGACACTCTCTGTCTGTCTGGCTCCACTGTGTACTATCAATAAAGGTATATATATAT
>OOFJ01109606.1:0-11106 GCA_900323375.1 Benthosema glaciale
TGTGGTATTTCTATCTTCTAGGTGGGCCACATCCTCCAGTAGCACTTCCACAGACTCCAGGACATATGATGATGTCCCTCAGGAGGAGATGCAGGTAAGACACACACACACACACTAACGTCCATATGCACACACTGGCCAGCTAATCTGTGTATAGTGCCCAGACATAACGGTTTACTTTGATGTGTGTGTGCGTGCAGCTGTTGAGGACAGTCTCTGTCTGAATGTGATAGTACCAATCATTCATTTAAACAGGCCGTGCTCTGTTCCATGCCGGTCAATGACCATCCTTTGTAGAGCAGATCGAGTGTGTGTGTGTGGTGTGTGTGTGTGGTGTGTGTGCGCGGCGTGCGCACACTTGTGTGTGTGTGTGTGAAAGAGAGAGTCAGTCT
This sequence comes from Benthosema glaciale, assembly GCA_900323375.1. Lineage (NCBI taxonomy): Eukaryota > Metazoa > Chordata > Actinopteri > Myctophiformes > Myctophidae > Benthosema > Benthosema glaciale. Next base: position 393 of record OOFJ01109606.1, read on the forward strand.
GTAACAGTTGTGCATGTGTCTCTACAGTATCATATGTATGTGAGAGAATATGGCTGATTATGTGCCATGAATGCCTACGTGCACATGTGTGAGAGCAAGACTCTGTATGCGTGCGTGCGTGCGTGCGTGTGTGTGTGTGTGTGTGTGCGTGCATGCGCGTGTGCGTGAAAATAAGAAGAGCTCACCGTGGTGAAAGGTAGTCAGAGGTCATCTTCATGTCTTGTAAAGTCTCTTAACCTTTCACCTGAATGCTCTTCAACACAGAGATATATCACCCAGACAGCAGCAAAACACATAGCTGTACGTAGCACATGTTACTCACATGTTTCACATGCTATTTCATATCATATAACATGTTTTGGAGACTATATGAGAAAAATTATATTGTAAATATTCTATTATATTTTTTGGGGAAAATATATCCAGGGCTCCATATGTTTCCAAAATAAGTTGTGTTAAGTTATTAACCCAATCCAAGCCATCCACAAACTATCTCGAGGAAAGCTATTATTCCCATCCATGATTTTTTGATTTTTTCTTTTTAATGTATTCGTACCTTCTGTTGCACATGTGCACGCGCATGGGGTTATTAGTGTTTCTTTCTACTCAAAATGGGAGTTCTAAGTACCATACCATTTTTGGGACCTTATAAAACATGAATCCATTCTCGCACTAAGAAAATGAATCCACCGTGCGTTGGTACACAGCCTAGAGTATTAATTTCAAGTCAAGTCTGGAGGACTCTCAGTCAAAGCAGATTTTAATTAAGGCAATAATGAGTGACATTAATTTTCCTTAATCTTCCCATCATCCTGCCTTTGTTCTGTCCTGCCTGACTGACCGTGTCCTCCCTGTCCTCCCTGTCCTCCCCCGTCCCGTTGTCCCCTCCATGCTCTGTCCTGTCCTCCCACATGGTTTGATGTGTGTCCTCCCGTCCCGTCCGGCCCTGTGACGTGTCCTCTCCATGTGTCCACCACGCCCAGGCTGAGCACGGGAACCAGACCAAACATTGCACCTCCGACTCCGACAGGAACAGCACGCAGGTCTCCCTCAAGCGCTCCGGCTCAAGTAAGCAGGACTTGACAGTCTAATTTTAATAGCACTATTTTGAACCCATTGAGACCTGAGACCAGATTCTACAAATGTCTTCCAAATCATGACAGTTTTCTGAAAAACCTATGTTTCTATGTCGGTGGTTCTCAAACTATTTAATGTCAAGGAGCCCACATAATTATATTATATATAATTGGCCGCCGAAGCCCATCTGAAAATATGTTGTTCCAGGGACTCCCAGAAGCATGTATTTGAGTTAAAATGTCCGCTATGAAAGAATATATATTCAAATATGTGCACTCATTTTCATGATTTTTCCAAAAAATAGCAGATCTACATGAGTGCTACCTGCTATTTTCAACAGCTAAAGTTTAAAATAATGGTTTAAAGCTAAGGTGACACAGATGCGTTCCAGGTCTTAATGGGTTTATAAATAGAATGTTATTTTTGACCAATCTGTATGGAGTATGTTAATGCAATCAATATATAACTAGCACATTACTCTTTCATTGAGGAATTTAGATTCTGGTGTTGAGAAGGACACCTGCTGGCTGATAGCTATTATTGCAGCTCTGAAATGAACAACAACATCCATTCCATGATTTCTATTTGGACTGAGTGGTAGAGCTTTGATCTCCCAACATGGGACATCCAGCAGCTTTGAACGCCAGCTGGGACGTGAAGCTTAGAGGTTGCAGCTATAATAAGAGTTGAAAGCCATTTTAGAAGTTTCACAAGTGAGACAGGCACCTACAGTTATACTATATCGTTTCACCCCTAGTTTTGGACATACAAGGTTTTATGCCCCGTCAGTGTGAAGTATTGACCGAAGCTGCTCCCTAGCTGTCTTTCTCATTTTCCCCCCAGATTTATTGAATCTCTGTAATCCCCTTTACCTACGCTATAGGCTATAATCCCCCTGGGTTGGTGTCTGGTACCGCTTGGTATCCGCTGGTGCTGCGTGCACGGCTCACAGTGCTGCTATATGAGCTCCCATATCGACTGTAGCTCCATGCTGAGTGTCCCTCCATCCTCTTTCCGGGCTTTCCTTTCACGATCTTGTCTACTTTTACTTACTCTTTTTCAATATGGCCCAAACGACAAAATAAACCCCAGGAAGCCCTTTTGGTGTTTTAAGCATTATGTTATACTCTAGCTATTGAAAAATAGCAGATCTACAAGCTCATAGCACGGCACTCGTGCTGCACTATGAGCTTGTAGATCGGCTATTTATTTATTTTAATCGTGAAAATATGGCGCCAATCTTTGAAAATAATATTCTTTCATAGCAAACGTTTTGTAACTCAACTCTTTGCTTCTGGTGGGTCCCTGGAAGTTGGAACAACATGTTTTCAAAGGGGGCCTTGAGAACGACTGACATAGAAACGTGGGTTTTTCAGAAAACTGTCAGGATTTAGAAGGCATTTGTAGAATCGCCCTCAGTGTCTAAATGGGTTAAATTCTCCCATACAAGGCGATGGAACTGCTACAGGGACGTGGGATTAGCGTTAGCAGCAGTGTGTTTCTCAGGGCTGTCTGTGGAACGTTCTGACACATCAAAGGCCTCCCCTGCTCCGCGGAGCGCCCCAGAGAGCCTCGGGATGTAACGTGAGATTTATTGGACAGTCGCATTAGATCCACCGCCTCCCCTCCTGACCTCCGTCCTCTTACGCCTTTATTATCTCCTCTTCTTCTCTTGTCCCCCTGCTGGAATATATGAAAAGAGGGGGAAAAAAAGCTCAACCGCTGTCATTTTATGTGATGAAATGTTTAAAGATTCATTCATAGGCCGTTGCACTCTCTCTCTCTCTCTCTCTCTCTCTCTCTGAGTGCAGGAGGTAGTGAGAGTATGACAAAGACAGAGAAACATACAGGGCTCCATTTTCGTTGCCCATTAAAACCCTTATCCCTAACTTCTTTGCCTTTTTTTTTTACTATTTTGAAAAACATTTTTGAATAGTTAAATGGCCAGTCTATAAGCTCACAACATGTCATTGTAGATTGGCTAGTTCAACTATTCAAAAATGTTTTTCAAAATAGTAAAAAAGGCAAAGAAGTTGGGGATAAGGGTTTTAGCGGGCAACGAAAATGGAGCCCACAGAGTAGTAGCATGTGTAGCGTGAGATGCTAATGTTGCGTCTCCTTCCCATGACCCCTAAACGTTTGACACCCCTCACCTCTAACCCCACAACCCCTCACCTCACAGATGCCAACCAGTATGGGAAGTATGGGAAAACGAGAGCGGAGGAGGACGCAAAGCGCTACCTCCAAGAGAAAGAGGAGCTGGAGAGAGAGAAGGAGGGCATCCGCACCGCCCTGGTCGCCGTCAGACAGGAGAGGAGGGAGGCAAAGGAAGAGTTGAAAACGGCCACAGGTACAGTAAGGCCCCCCTTTACACCAGAACGGTGTTCATAGAGAACGGCAAAAATAAAGTATTGTTTGCTGGGGGTCCCTTTTGGACGAGAACAGCATTGTGGAGGAGGTGACAATGCAACAAAGTGAAATCGCCTTACAGAGTGGGAAATCTTTGAAAATGCTGTTTCCTACCGTTTCCATGTAAACGCCGGGCAAAAACGAGGAATCCGCAAATCATGGCTCATGTGGGTTCACAAAACACATATGTTTATTTAATTGATGCAGACCCTTAGGGCTGATGAGTGCACACACTCATCACAGAAAGTGCATGTCGTATTCCAGAACCTTGTCGGGCTTTAGCAGGACCGGGCTGGACATTCTTATATATTCTTGCTGTAAAAAAGAAAAGAAAAATAAATACGTTTGAGACCGTTCAATGAAGTTGGAGTGCCAACGAATGTTTGGGGACAGCCGTATCCCTCGATTTCGACACAGAAATCGAGAAATGGACAGAAATCTGAATTTGTGCTGACGTGTCCTGTCTGTTCTCCCTGTCGGAGCAGAGAGGCAGAGGCCCTCCCTGTGTGAGCGAGTGGCCCAGCTGGAGGCTGCCTGTCGGGACAAGGAGGCAGAGAGGGTAGACCTGGAGCTGAGGCTCACGCAGGTCATGGAGAACCTGAAGAAGAGCCAGGCAGGAGGGTCCCTGGGAGCCCCGGTGGAGGGCAAACCCCAGGCCAAGGTAGATGACACGCACACACACACACACACACACACACACTGATTCACATACCTCTGCTGTCGGGCAGAATCCAGCGACCTCCAAAATGTCAGGTAATGAAGAGACCCTTATATTCTTTAGAACAGGGGCAGCAATATTGCCTCATAAAAGTTGGTATCGTGACTATATCTGCATTGTCAGATACTTGAGAGAGGGTGGCGTTTGAGAGTCCAATGGAGTTAGCTGGTCTTGTCAGAAGCTCTTCTTAATACCTTTCATTGGTTCCATTTTTTTGATGTAAAGGGTGTTCAATAGCATTCATTTGTGGGAGTGGGAAAAAAAGATCAAAAACCTGAAAAATGAAGTTAGGTGGCTTCTTATGCTGACATAGTGTTTTGAACTGGCCCTTTATCTCTCCTGTCCATTAGCCTCGTAGCAGAAAGAGCCAGCTGAACATCTACAGCGAGTCTCTACCAGTGAACTGTGCCTCAGAGATGCGCAGGAGACCACCGTCCATCTACGCCTCCTCCGCGGGAACCGTGATGCAGAAGGCCAAAGTAAGAGGAGCTCAGATCTAACTTTATTCATCCGTGGAGCAAAAAACAAACCAATAATAATAATAATAATCCTTACCTGAACTAAATCAAAACCATAATGAAAAAAAAATCACACCAACGTGTGAACTGAGTGGTGCTGTGAAACAGCGCCCCCTGTTTGTACTCTAAACACAGGGGACATAGTTGGTACAAAGCCAGGCCTTGGAGTGGTGGCACCACTCAAAAACCATAACGAACTGAAATTGTGGGATTTTTTTTTCCCCTTGCTCTTTACCAACAGTAACTGAATATAATATAGATTTATTTAAAATGTTATGGTATTTGTTGAGTTGAGACAAATAACCCAAAGTGTGAAATAACTACAAACTGAACTAAAACTAAGCGTTATAAAATAAAATAAAATAAAAAAAGTCAAAACTAACTAAAATTGCAAACTATTATAACCTTGCCCCGGATGTACAGGTGTCACAGAATGCCTGTCTGTGTATGGGGATCGAGAATCGGAATTGGATGGAATTGATTCCCCAAGTTATTCAGAATCGGGAATTCGGGGCACCCGCTGGCCAAGTGGTCCAGGCGCATGCCACATATAGGCTTTGGCCTGACAGCGTGTTGTGTGTTCGAGTCCCTGCATTCATGACGACCTTTGCTGCATGTCTCTCCCCTTCTCTCTCTCTCTCTCTCTCTCTCTCTCTCTCTCTCTCTCTCTCAGATTTTGTCTGATCAATTCTATAGCGGGACACGGCGTCATGTCTCAAGAGACGAGAGTCGTGTCGTTGAAATCAAATCACGAACATGGAACAAACATAATGTCGTCATCATTAAGCCTTAGACTTGAAGTTGTGCATTGGATTGTCTGCGGAAATTAAATGAATGTGACAGTTTCTACCAAGAACTACAATAATAGAAAAGGACAGATAGTGGGATCAATAATGAATCTGATCCATAAGCGGTATCGAAATGAATCCCTATATCCCTACACAGTATGTCTGTCTATCTCTGTCAGTATGAATTGGTTTCTAGGTCACGCTCCAGAGTTGGTTAATAGCATCACAGCAGCATGTGTGATCGTCTAATTGACTCTCACAGCGTAGTGCTGTGTGCTAACTGCTCATCAGACTGTGTGTGTGCGTGCGTGCGCGCGTGCGCGCAATGCACATGTCTAACATAATTAAAAAGCTGAACATAGTCCCACAGATGTGATCTCATCTCCTTTTATTCCTGTTGAATGCTCAGCTAACCTATGCGTTCCAAGAAGTGACAGACAAGTGGAGGCATGTTATCATACGGTTATTAAACCGCTGCCCTTGTTCTTAGTTTTTTGTTTTGTTTTGTTTTCGATAGGAATGGGAGTCAAAGAAAGGGACCTAAGAGAACGACCGGAGACTGTGAAATGGACACCATGAGCCGAGGGAAGGGATGCATGATAACAGCAGGTTCTGGCATAAACTGTTGCAACACACATGCAGAAAATAACATGGATAAAAATAGAAATGTCTCCATCCCCTTTTCTCTGTGAGGTGGAGAGACTGGCGTGATAAATTAACTCCGCCACAAGGGGGAGTAAAACCTCCACTTTTTCATTTTTTTGTTGTTTTTTTACCATGTCTCTGCTGACACAAGCCTGGACTCTGGAGGATGTTCGTTTACCACTAGTCTGGACTGTCTGTTAAGAGTAGTTTCAGTTGTGACATACAGTACTGTGGGTTCAAGGAGGAGGACATGAATAATGAGAAATGATTGGGTTTAAGTGGGGGAGGAAACGCTTAAGAGAAGTGTGTTGAAAAGCGTGTGCGTGCATAGATTGTGTGACGGACGTGGAAAGGCACAGAGAATGTTGGCGCCGATGGTGTGGCCAAATTTTGCCTGGAATTGGACTTAACCCTCCGCAGGGCCAAAGAAAACTACTTCTGGTCTACCCATGTCCCGACTCCCAATGCAAGGTTAAATGGGCTGGTAGTGCTCTCCAAAGAGCATCGTCTTAACCAGAAGCTTTACTTTAATGACAACTGACTGTAAGGACTGCTCAGCCCTTGACATGTCGCACCATGGCATTATTTGGACATGGTCGTCTTGTGCCAATATTCAGTCAAGAGAAGCTTAGTAGGCCTACAGTAGGTTTCCATTCATTCATTCATTGATTCATTGATTGATTGATTCATTCATTCATTCATTCATTCATTCATTCATTCATTCATTCATTCATTCATTCATTCATTCATTCATTCATGTCAACTTTGCTCAATAACTAGACTGTATGGGAACTGGGAAGTCTCTGGACATACTGTATACGACACGATCTTCAAGTACAGTTTTTACTTTTTCATTTGAAAAGTTTGACTGTGGCCACTGAAAGTTAGGTGGGTTATTAATATTAATGAATATTGATTTATAATGGGTATGATCATTTTTTACGTAGGCCCGTGTTTGGGCCTATTTTTGCCAATGTAAAATCTGACTATAGAGTAGGCCTATAGCACGTACGTTCCGATCATTAAATACCAAGTTGTCCATTTTCCATGGACATATTAAAATCATTACATTTGAATGACGCTATGTCTCTAATTTATATATATATATATTGTGTTGGTAAAGTCTATATTTTGACTCGCGTGTGGGAGAGGAGAGTTCCGCCATGTGCAAATGAAGTGATACAATTACTGTGAGCTTCAATTCATGGCCAGTCGTGGACCGGTGCTGTAGACGGTAGCAGCACCCTAGTCACCTATGATGCACTGAGAGTGCAAACTAAGGGGTAGTAGGACTCTGTCGTGGAGTGTGGACATGGGTAGCCACTGGCCAGACACTCTTACCTGTCTATGAGTGGGAGAAGGAAGGGGGAGTCGAATTCCGGTTGGGAGTCATGCAGTCACAGCACCGGTCCGGTACAGATGGCAAAAACCACTGTTAAGTTGTCGAGTGCAAAGGGATCGTTTTGTGTTCAGCAAGTGGATGGAAGACAGTCGTGGCCATTCTAGTGTACTTTTTCTTTTTTTTTTTTACAGTATATTCACTTACTGTTTGTTTTACTGCCTGCATATATATATATACCGAGTCATGACTACTGTTGTATATATTTTTAACCAGTCAATATCAACTCTGGTCCTACACTACTGCTATAGTTTAATATTAGGATATTTGCAGTCACATGGATGGAGTGCCATATATCCGTTTAGTTCCTGTTTGAACTACAATCAAAACCTGCAGTAGGCCTGTTCTGGGTCGGAGTTGATCAACACCATTTTAGACTGTGTACAAGTTGTGTTCATAATGCTCCACATAATAAGAAAATGCCTATAGATAATACCATAACTAACACCATGGTGCTAATCCATAATGCAAAGCAATTTCTGTGAATGGGACAAACCCCCGTTATTCATCATTTTAACAGTCTTAAACATGCGGTTGACTTTTTGCACTTTACTGTTTTGTTTTTTTTCTACCTGGAGAAGGGGCCAATAAAACCATGTCTTGTTATTCAAACGGCTTGATTCTTTGAGGGTTAATGGAGGAGATACTGTACATTCATGGATTGTACGTTTTATTTGTGACAATAATAAAAACATTTCCTCCTTGTCAAAAAAACACAACAACAAAAGTACATTCTTACTCACTGCTTTATTGATTCAGTTTTCCACACGTCGAAATGTGAAATAACCATGAACTCATACAACGTATTTAAAACAAATGAACACAACCAATCACTTTATACAAATATGAAGGCAATTCACTTAAATGCTTATAGACGGCAGTGTCTCTGGGGTGAACCAAGTGGGAAGCTCCAATGCTAAAATAAATTAAACCTGCCTTGTCTGTTCTATACTGTGTGAATATTCCGTCATGGAACTGTGTGAAACTGCTAAAAATAAAGTTACAAATAAATAACAAATAAATAAATAAATTTGCATCTTAAAGAAAACATTAAAAAGTCCATAGACTTGGCTGCCCACATGACGTCACAATGAAAAGGAAAAAATACCATTCATGCTGCATCAAAAGTAATACAGAAACTAAAACTATGCTATAAAAACTGGTCAAACCAACATTGGCCAAATTGTCAAATAATATAAGAAATTGTGAAAATAGGTGGTGGTGTAAGCTTGTAGATCCACGATGTTTAACTGTGGAACCGAGTCAAACAAAATGAAATGCCTCAAATCAAACGTGATTATTTGGGGGCGGGTCTCCAGTTCAAATATGATTATTTGGGGGCGGGTCCCCAGTTCAAATATGGTTATTTTGGGCAGTCACTGTCAGAGCCTTAAGGCTCCTGCATACTCCAGTTTAGGTGATAGCTAATTCACCGCGGTGTAGTTTTTTTCAATTCACCCTGAAGTGAAGCTTTGCAGGGTGAAGTGATAAAAAACTACACCGCAGTGAAATAGCTATCACCTAAACTGGAGTATGCAGGCAGGAGCCTTTAGAGTATAGACAGAGTTACACAAACTCTGTTCACTTCCATGGGCCCGGCTCCTCTACATAGACTTCTATTGAGCATGGGGACAACCAACTGACAAGTCTTGGACTGGAAGTAGGCAGAAATGCATTGGACTCATGCAACAGTCCAGCTTTGATGATCTTAAATCCCTTTATTTTAGATTGTTTTGTTGTAATAGTACAACATAAACATTACAGAGACTTTAGTTTTTACTGTACAATACTTTAAAACAGTTAACATGTTGCACACATGCTTAATTTGCGCCACCCTCGTTGAAATCAATGTATTTGCAACTCCAGCTTGTCACAGTTCAAGCCAAGGCTGCATAACCAGCCAAACAGCAAGTGCTGTTTTCTTCCCCCTCAATATCGCAACTCTTCTACTAGATGGCTCTGGTCCTAAGCTCTGGTCACAGTCTGAAAAGGTTGAGAACCAGTGGAGTAGACTGCGTAGTCAGTCACTGAACTGAAACACAAGCAGATCGTTCAGCTGACCGTCTCATCGGGCTATGAATATAAACTTCATGCAGGCCCTCACACAATTCAATTCACACACTGCATGTATTGTTGTATATTTCAATAACATAAAACGTAGGTTTACGGTATTTTAAATCAATCAGGCCATAATGATCCAAACTAATGCTTTACACAGTAAAGCATTCAAAGTAAAGCGTTAAAGTGGAGATGGTGAAATAATTGTACATTATTAGATATATTTCTTTATAATATTAAAAAGGAAATGTACTATAACAATGAAAAGCAGTGTTCAAATATGGTTTAATCTGCAATCTGCAAGTCACATACTCAAAGTACTAAAAAACTTTAATATTCACAAATTGCACAGTTGCCAGTCATATATTTGTTAGCATGCATATATTCTGCTGACATATGTTTTCATTCATATTTAGTGATGTAGTTCACACTTTAATGATACTCATAACTTACTCAACATTCATAAATGTTTGTTCTGCCACTTTGGTCCCTTTTCTGCCCTAGTCCTATTTTCAAATAGTCACCTTTTTTTTCATACAGAACACACGTGCGGCTGACTTGGTTCTGTATCCTCAAAGTTTCCATATAATTACAGGTGAGTTATGAAGCATCGGTTTCTGAGCCATTTAAAGGCAGGGTCTGTTTGCAGACAGTCAACCACGTGGCTCTTTACAGACTACTGCAACCCAAGGCACAGTCTACAGGCTAACCTGGTGACAAGTGTTCAGATTCAATGCCCAGCTTCTGAGTAACTCATTGCCAAAATATGATGTGTTGACGTGTAGCCTAAAAGGTGAAGTGAATTATTTCGGATCCAGGCGGTGATGACCTGAGAATGCAGACTCCGGGCCTCTGACGATCGGAAGGAGAACAACCTTCGTAGCTCGCGGTCAAGGTAGCGAGGCATCTCTTTGGATCCAGGCCGGTCCTTTAGATCAGTGTTTCCCAAACTTTTCAGGTTGTGAGTTGTGACCCAAAAGAGAGATAAGACCTTTGCCCGGGACCAAAACTGGTGAAAATAGAAGATATACAAGCTCACAATGCTTCGCGTTGTGTCATGAGCTTGTAGATCGTCTACTTTAAATTTTTGTTTTGTTTTTAA
>OOFJ01109612.1:0-11199 GCA_900323375.1 Benthosema glaciale
CCCAAACACTTAGTGTGGGGTTGTGGGTCTATGATGGACCCACCCCACACAATAGTGGTGGTCCCCAGGTTGCTCTTAGTCAGGATGGTGGTCCCTGGGTCAAAATCTGTTGAAAACCACTGAGTTAGAGCCTAGTTGCTAATGGGTAACCTACACATAGGCTAGTTAAGTTGTTTTATCAACTGTAATTGATTTAAACACTTTCCCCAACTAAATGTACATGGGCAAGTGGCATGTATCCTACATGCAGTATTTCGTCTGTTTTTCTTTTCTTTCTTTTTCCTTTTTCCTTTTCTGGTGTAGTTGGCCGGCCAAGACTCGTGATAGGCCTACCAGAAGATCGAATCCGCCATCTTCTTCAGCTTGGGTACTCTGTGGCTGAGATGGAATAATCTCAGCCACAATGAGACCTAAAACTAACATGTACTTCAAATTGGTCTATTACATTGTTACATTACATTATTAAATTGGATTTATGTGCTCTTATTAACAGGTACAATCTTGTCATCTTTGGTGGAATTGATGGCTTCTCCAGAAAGGTTAGTTAAATTCTAGGTTGTTGAATATTAGAATTACATGGATAACACATTTTGGTTAAACACAGGTTTCATTTGGTAGATATATGCAGTCCATGGGAAATATAGCATTGAAGTCAATATGTCTCTGAACAGTGTTTTCACAGTTTGTGACACGTGATGACCTGATGGGAAATGAAAATGTGGTCAGTTTTTGGACAATCATTTCCAATATTTTACTACCATGTCTTAGATCATGTACCTGGGTGCAGCAACAAACAACTTGGCAGTAACAACACTGGGTTTCTTCATAGAGGCCACAGAAAAGTTTGGATTTCCACTCAGGTACGACATTTCACAATACATAGAAAATATAGACATTTAGATTGAACAATTTTCAATTCCTCAAATTAACTCTCGGGGGCAACTTTGATGGTGAGGCCACTACATTTCCTGTCTCACTCCAGGGGCCCATTGTGTAATGTATATGTACTCCCATCAATAGTATACTGTAAACCCCATCACTCAAATATCCCTTAATAGTCACAGATGTAATAATAAAGCAAAATTAACAATTAGGGCACAGAACAGAATTTGAAAATCCTAATAATTTTTTTCAAAATCCAAATCAGGCTTTTTATGTAGTTCTTGACTAAACCAGTTACTGGTAGAACCTGCAATTTCACTATATTTAAATGTGTGCACCAATAAAAAAAAAGTGTTGTTAAAAGGGAAACTTCAGTACGCTTTGATGCTAAATATATATGTATGTACCTTTTTGTGTCTCAGAATTGAAAGGCTTTGGAGAGACGTATGGGATGGAGTCACATCCATGTACTACACCAGGGATTAGAGTTCTCAAACTCTGCCCGAACCCGACCAGGCCCGACCCGACGTTTTAGGGCCGGGCCGGGCCTAAAAATCTATATTAATTAGTCGGGTCGGGGCCGGGCCTCGGCCTGATCAGTTAGGGCCCAGTTAGGGCCGGGCCCAAAATTTCAGGCCCGATGAGAACTCTAACGCCTACTAAGTTACTGTCATTGACAGTCTATACATCCAAACAGAAAAGTCCTATACGATTGCGTTAAACAACGTTAAACTCACAATATGACAATCATCATATTCTTTGAGACCGCACTTCCTAGTTTTTGCGGGGTAAAAAAAAAAAAAAAATCATGTGACGTTGATCCCCTTCCCTTATTGGCTCATTCTAGGGCATGACGTATTTGCATGTGTGCTAGTCAGAAGAATACTGACTGCGTACACACTACCAACTGTTCATTATTTTCATGTGAAGACCCTATACTGTTGCATGAAGAGTTAGTCTGAATCTGTTGCTATGAGACAAAAAAGAAAAGAAAAAAAAAAGATAATTATAAACCCTGGATTAATTAAAACTGGATTAATTACAAACAAGAGTTCTTCTTGTTTTCTTTTTCTTTTTGTCACTGTCGGGTGGAAACCTTGTATAAATAAACAGACAAGCAAACAAGCAAATATATAAATAAATAAATGAAACATACTCCTGTATGGTGAAGTAGGTTGTTAATTTATATACAAGGTTTCTTTACCCGGCAACAGGAGCAAGTTTTTCCTTTTCTTTTCTTTTTTTAAATTATTATTATTTTTGCACAGCAGTGAGCAGAAATAGCCTTCAACAAGGGCATCTTTCCACCACGGTGCTTCCACTCCAAAACACTCGTCCTTTCCATTATAAACAAGGAGGGAAGAGACCATGTCATGGAAAGGAACTGAGTGAGTACGTATACTCTGGAGTACTTCAGTGCATCGATTCGTGCATCGACACTTTCATGTCAAGGAGCCTGTGTTGTTTTTGACAGCAAATGTCAATTTAGTTGTAGTCATGGTCTTTTTGTCTAAAATTCCATTTAGTTTTTCTCATATTTTAGCCATTTTGTGTTTTGAGATTGTTTTGATCTGCTATTTTCAGAGCGCAACACCCGAGCGCAACCAAACATTGCGTGACTTTCTACTGGGTTCTCACAATGTGTCGCATCGCTACTGTTTTCAGTTTCCGAAATTAAGTATTTAGTGTATATTTTGTAATAATAATCACAAGGTACAAAGTAACTACTGCAGTAACTAATGCTTTCAAATTGACATGGTGGAGTAAAGTGTACCATATGTGCATCCGAGATGTAAAATTTACCTCAAAATGGTACTTTGAAAAGTACAAGTACACTACAAGCGAATAATGTAAGTAGTTACTTTCCATCACTGGGTGTTTGTTCCTTAACCTGGGCTTCACATAATGAATCTCTCAAGTGTGAGCGACTGAAGTTCCAGAAAGACCGGCGACGCCCGGACACCTGTCACCCCTTCCACCCTGAGGTGAGACCACGCACACACCAGACACTCTGTCTGTCTGTCTGTCTGTCTGTCTGTCTGTCTGTCTGTCTGTCTGTCTGTCTGTCTGTCTGTCTGTCTGTCTGTCTGTCTGTCTGTCTGTCTGTCTGTCTGTCTGTCTGTCTGTCTGTCTGTCTGTCTGTCCAAGCAAAGCATTCAAAACAAAAATGCTTCCAAATTCCCAGTAGAGCTATAGGGTTGCCAATGCCAACCCCGTCCCTTGAAGTATACAGAATCCGTCCCTTAATTTGGAAACTTATAATGACTTTGTTCCTTATTTTGGGGGGGGTCAGTGACACACATTACAAGTTCAAACTGCTGTCTCCAAAATGTAATTATTTAATTTTCAAGAAATGTATATTTATTTTTCTTTTTTCTTTTTTTCCAGGAAATTAGGAAAATGCTATAATTTCAAACATAGCAATTAAACAATACTGCCTCATCAAAGCTGGTATTGTGACTTTATTTACAGTATTGTGAGCCACAAGAGGTGCTCCGTTACTTATATGAACTCGATGGAGTGTGGAGGTGCTCTGGTCTCTCTCTCTCTCTCTCTCTCTCTCTCTCTCTCTCTCTCTCTCTCTCCAGGAGAACTCCATGGAGTGTGGAGGTGCTCTGCTCTGACTCACCCTCTCCCTCTCTCTGTGTGTTGTCTCATGGTCTCTCTCTCTCTCCAGGAGAACTCCATGGAGTGTGGAGGTGCTCTGCTCTGGTCTCTCTCTCTCTCTCTCTCTCTCTCTCTCTCTGTGTGTTGTCTCTCATGGTCTCCCTCTCTCTCTCTGTGTGTTGTCTCATGGTCTCTCTCTCTCTCTGTGTGTTGTCTCTCATGGTCTCTCTCTCTCTCTCTCCAGGAGAACTCCATGGAGTGTGGAGGTGCTGTGTCTCTGCTTCCCTCCATGGCCGCCACGCTGCTCTGCGCGCTGCTGGCGTTCTTCCCCAGGTGACCAGGGCTGGCCACGCCTCCCCATCCATATCTGGACTTGGATTGGCTTGGCTCGGCATGCAAAACGACCCTAAAAATCCGTGCCGCGGAGAAGAAGAAGAGAACCCCTCGTACCCCCTCGCTAGACCCATGCCCGATTTCGACTCACCACCACCACCACCACCACCACCTCCACTGCTACTACTACCCGCTTCCCATGAAGCCCCACTAGACCCCCGGTAGCGTCCCGCCAGTAACCACCCCCCCCTCCCCGGTGAGGCCAGTTCATGCTTTGAGCGGCAAAGATAATTATGAAAGAAGGGCATGCTTTATAATGGTATTACTGAGTGAAGACCCGCCCTCTCCTTCCAGCCAATATCAATTTGTTTTCCGGTTCCACCCGGGATCTGGAAATCAAAGATGGTGGATTTGAATTCACTGAAATCGCGTGGCTTCAAAAACAGGTCTGGGGAAATCAACGGGTGAAATCACATTATCCCTCCGTCCATCCTTTTTTCTATATGGTGCTGACCAGCATGTCACAGTTTCCAGCATTCGTACCGTCTGCAAATGCAGACAGTGTTGCCACGACAAACGCAGAAATAGATTTTGTCTCGTGCATCGTCCCAACCAATCATTTTTTATGTAACGTCTGCAACCGTTCGTTTTTCTAGAGGTATGCGACATCGCCAGCCACATTTGTTTGTTTATCATTTGCACTTTGGTCATTTTAACGTCACCACTTGTCGCTCAAAGCATGATTTGGGCAATAAGGCAGCCACTGCTTTCGAAAGGATTGACACCGAAACGAGTACGCTTTGGCAGCTGCTGCATAGTTGGTCAATATGGTGCTTCCGTTGGCCAGACCAGTGGAAGACAAACCAAGCTACACTATAGGAGATGTATCGCGGAGGTTTGCGACGCAAGGATTTTACGCTTAACAATGCACTCTCTAGCTTTTAAACCAATGCAAACTGAACTGTTTAGTAATATTCACTATTGCTCACACAACAATGGGTCAATCCTTTCAACGAGCAGTTAAGGGCTAGGGCACCGTTTCTCAACATCAAGTCTGACAACCACCAGGGGTCCAAAACGGACCGCTCACGGGTCTGTAACTCTGAGAGCGTACAAATGAAATGGTTCCATCTGTAGACTCTCAGAGTTAAATAAACACTGAGTGTGCTTTCCCAGCACAAGATAAAATAATTGTTCTAGTGGCACGATTACGTACAAAGTCAATGCAAAGACAAAACTTGCATCGAGCGACGGGAATGAGGTGACACGAATGAACTGTTCCGTCATTTCGGTATCGTTGAAATATCGAATGATGCCCCTCCGTTGACCAGCGTGCAATTCAAGGTGGACTGGAAAGATCAAATATCTTTCGTTGGGAATGCACCTTGTGGATTTATTTAACCGCGTTGTAGATTGGGATCCCAAATGCAGTGGTTCTCAACCTGAGGGTTTATTACAGTGAAGTGACAATTTAAGGTCTTTTAAGAAATTTTAAACAAACTATACTATAAAAACGGGTTAAACATTTGCCAAATAGTCAAATAATACAAAAAACGATTGTGTGTTTTTTTTTTTTTTCGCATTACGTATCTGTGGAACCTAGTCAAACTAAGGTAATGCATCAACTCCCAGTTTAATTATGATTAGTCTTTTGGGAGGGTCACGGCCTGAAAAGGTTGAGAACCACTGGCCTAATGCATATCAAAGTGGGTTGTCCCAGAAATTCAAAAGGTTGAGAACTGGTCATTTAAGTCACCTGACAAGAGATTACAGCCTTTGTCGAAAGAGAGACCGGTATGGCCTTTCCCAGGCTCCCTCCGAATTCTCATGGACGGTAACATTCGAAAGATTAAGACAAATATATGAACAATGATGAAGATGATTATTTTATGTGGCTGGGGTAATAATGATACCTATGTTTGTCAATTTTTTTATTTTTATTAATGCCATGATGATGAGAAAAATATACAATATGTTCTATATATTAAGAGATAAAAAAAATAGAGACAGTTTTATTTATTGATTTGCAAGTGGTACCCATAAACTGTGACTATATGAGACTATGAGTCCTCTGACATGAGTGGTTGTTGATATTTGAGCTTTGCCTTATTGAAAGGTATTGGTCCTGTTTGTGTACTTTTTTGAAATAAAATGGTGTTTAAAAAACAGTAGTTGTGCTCTTTGTTGAAATTGTCAACATAATTAGTGCAGTTTTAGTTAGCTTATTATGTTGTTTTTATTTAGTTTTTGTCAGTGAACAGTGAACACAGATCGACAAACATCTTTCGTCATAGTTTCAGTCGACAAAATCAATATCAATACCGCTTAAACCCAAAATACAAAATATAACCAAATGGATCATAGCGCACTGATCTATAGAATTCTACTAGGCCCATAACTACTCTAATCAATTACTCCTCCTCCTACTCCATAATTATTTAATTGTAGGGAAAAAGTGATCACACTGCTGAACACTGAATGTTTGTAGATGGTTTCAACCAGCTTGCACAGACAGGGCTATAGTGTGTGGGGGCTATTTCTTTTTCTTCCCAGGCCTTATTATGTGATGCAAAACGTCTGTCTTTTGTGAGGAATGGGATTTTTAATTTGCCCCCAGCATCATCCCCGTCTGTTTCGCCTCTCATCCTTTGATTTGTTTAATTTAGGCTAGGATGTGACTATATACTTCCAACAATTGCTTCAAGTTTGGCACGGCATGAAACGCAATTATGCGGAACGCCGTCCAAACCAATAAACATGTTCTTCGTCTACGGAAATTTGATTGGGTGAAATTACAATGAGGAATGAACACTGGAAGCTGTCTACCTTTCATTAAGCTATGCTAATGTATATGCAGCACTCGGAAATACACTTTTTCTTTTTCCTGGACAGACGACAAACTTCCTGGACACGTGTGTGCGCGCACACAGACACACACAAGCCAAAACATAATCTCCGCCCGGGAGATAGACCAGTGGTTCCCCAAACTATGGGTTGTGACCCCCAGGGTGGGGTCACCATATGATCGCAACGTAATGTAACGTAGCGTAATGTGCAACATTGTTTTCTCACTCAACAGTAAACCAGTGAGACGCCTGAGTGTGAGAAGAAACCTGGCCCTAAAGGGTGAGGT
The DNA here is from genome assembly GCA_900323375.1 of Benthosema glaciale. Taxonomy (NCBI): domain Eukaryota; kingdom Metazoa; phylum Chordata; class Actinopteri; order Myctophiformes; family Myctophidae; genus Benthosema; species Benthosema glaciale. The sequence goes on from OOFJ01109612.1 coordinate 6,956, forward strand.
TGCGTGCACTGGCCATATACAGTATGGAGTGTGTCTTGAGGGGCAATACATTTGGGGCAGGCCCATCTAGAGTTTACATCGAAGAGGAAGGATGGATGGGGAAAGATCAACATATGGAATGTCAGAACATAACTGATAACTAATATTGATCAGGGATGATGATGAAAAGAAAAAAAATAGATCTGCAACCCACGATACCATGTGTTGAGCATGGTATCGGCATATGTAGACGGACGGACGGACGGACGGACGGACGGACAGATATGACGTTTTCACAGTTCAGAGAACATAACTTACAGCATGTCCAGTTCCCATGCAGATATCAGTGAACCAGCTGTACACAACATTACGTTATCGTTGTTTTTGAGCAATTCAATTTGAAAATTATGTCATTTGGCTGAGGTTAAAAGACAACTTGATGCTCTCTCTGTATCTGTCCTCTCTCTCTCTCTCTCTCTCTCTCTCTCTCTCTCTCTCCTTTTTATTCCCCTCGATTTTCACCTTTTTTCAAATCCTCCAAATTCGTCAAAAACGGCACACTATAGTATGCCGGTCCGAGACTATGGACTATAGCCTGTCGTTTTCCTAGATTTCCACCTTTTTTCAAATCTTCAGAATTTGTTAAAATGTTTCCGAGAGCATGGACTATAGCCTGTCGTTTTCCTCGATTTTCACCTGTTTTTCAAATCCTCAGAATTTGTCAAAAATGGCACACTATAGTATGCCGGTTCCGAGAGCATGGACTGTCGTTTTCCTCGAGTTTCACCTTTTTTTCAAATCCTCCGAAATCGTCAAAAATGGCACACTATAGTATGCCGGTCCGAGTCCATATAGCCTGTCGTTTCACGAAAACCAGACTGCACGGTTCAGCCAGACCTGTTATTTTTGGCGGAATAGGAAAAAAAAGAACTGACAATAACAAGGGATCAAGAGTGCCTTCGGGTTGATCCCTTAATTCATAGATTTGGTAACCTAACTGTAGGGAGCAAAAAACACAGTAAAGAACCTGGTGGTTATCATCTATGAAAAGGCAACACAATGAGCAGAAAATAAACCATGTAAATACAACACATTGAGCAGGGCACTGCAGGGAATTGAACCCCGTTCTGGTAAACCAGAAGTACCACAATGCAGTGCCTTAGTTGTTTTGTTGTCATTTACAGATCCAACAGCAATCACATTCATCTACATTTCTTTCAACAATAAAGTCATTTCACAATTTACATTGTAGGCAATAACGGTATATAAAAGAGAAAAAAATCACAAAGCTATTAACAAATGTGTAAAAATGGTTCTGAGACCATGGACTATAGCCTGTCGTTTTCCTAGATTTTCACCTTTTTTTTTAAATCCCCCGAATTCATAAAAAATGGCACACCTATAGTATGCCGGTCCGAGAGCATGGACTATAGCCTGTCGTTTTCCTCGTTTTTCACCTTTTTTCAAATCCTCCAAATTCGTCAAAAATGGCACACTGTATGCCGGTCCGAGAGCATGGAGTCATGGACTATAGCCTGTCGTTTTCCTCGATTTCACCTTTTTTTTTTTTTCAAATCCTCCAAAATCATCAAAAATGGCACACTATAGTATGCGGTCCGAGACCATGGATTATAGCCTGTCGTTCTCGATTTTCACCTGTTTTTCAAATCCTCCGATTTTTTTTAAAATCCTCAGAAATCATGAAAAATGCCACACATGCCGTCCGAGACCGTGGACCTGTCGTTTTTCCCTGATTTTCATCTTTTTCTCAAATCCTCCAAAACCCAGAAAAAATCGAAGCACAAAACAAAGCACAGGCATGGAGCTCCTGGTTTACTGGGATGGGGTTCAATTCCCTACTGTGCTGTTGGCATTTACATGTTCAGTTAATTGTTACTATCTATTACACAGGCATATGAAGACACTGTATAAGCTTTTACACATTGAAACGCATAACAACGTAGAGACTTTCCAGGTCTAAATGTGTTTAAGTTTCTCGACTTAAACACAACGATTAGTCTGTCTGTCTGTGTAGTTATTTGAGTGGAGGATTTTTTTCTTTTCTAAGATATAATAATAATAAAAGTGATATAATGTGGAGCCCGTCTGAGACCAGCCGGGCTCCTGATAGTCGCTTTTTCCTGATTTTCATATTTTTCTCAAATCCTCCAAAACCCAGAAAGAATGGAAGGCTATAGGATGCCGTCTGAGAGCATGGATTATAGCCTGTAATTTTTTTTCTTCAGATTTTCATCTTTTTTCTTGAATCCTCAGAAATCATTAGAAATGCAAGCTCTGCTACAAGGCAATGTTCAAATTAGCTGCAGTACCGCATACATTTGCTCATGTGGCCAAATCGCTTATTGTGGGCCCTCCTCTCCTCCCCTCTCCTCTCCTCGGCCCTTCCCTTCCTGGTCAGAATCGGTATCGGCAGATATCGGTCATAATTTCTTAATCGTGCACACCTACATCTTTGCCAGTTCAGGTAGCGAGGGCCATCCGGGGCAAGTCATTTTCTCAGAGTTCTCGATCGACATCGACCGACATAGGTATACTCTCTCTCTCCTCCCTCTCCCTTCCCCTCTCTCCTCTCCTCTCCCCGTTGCTGCTGAAAGGGAGGCAGAGTTCAGCCTTCTCACTGATCTACGATATCCTCCGCTGTGCGCTGGCTCTCGCCCTTGGACCAGAGCACTGGGTGACAGTCTAATCACTCCCAGTCCCCGTTTTCGCCCATTCCTCCCCAGTTTGCGTGGGACCGCCCGGCCAGGGAGGCCAAAGGCATCCATCCCCAATCCCCCCCACCTCGCCTTGCTGCCGAGTCATTTGTCATTTCATAATGGGACCGGAGGAGCGGAGATGGAATGTAACAGAGTACTGTAGCTGGTTCCCTGTGTGTCAAAGAATTGATTTCAAAGTACTACTGTTGGTTTTGAATGGCTTATGGCAAAAACAATCATAATACTTATGATCTTGTGCCATATCGTGAACCATCCAGATCTCTCAGGTCATTTGGGAAAGGGACCTTTAGATCTGCTATTTTCAAAAGCATACATTCTAAACGTTTAAAAACTTGTGATATTGGACATTTTTCTAAATGAGTATACTTTTACTCAAGTACATTTAGCTATTTCTACAAAAGGGTATTGGTACTTTTAAGTGAAAAAATGTGAGTACCTCTTCCACAACTGCCACCAAGTTAATTTGTCATTCCATAATGGGATAGGAGCACGTTTTCGGGGTCGGTTGTTTCGCGTCTGATGATCGAGCTTGGCCCATTCCTTCCTGTTGGTTTCAGATGAGTTATGGAGAGGAGAGAAAAGGGTTTGAAGAACAAAAGGCAGACTTTTAGGAAAAAGAGGATCTTCTTACCAGAGAGGGAGGGGGGAGGATGGGGGTCTTCTTGCCAGAATGGCAACCCCGTCCCACTTCCATGTCCCGCGGTGATGAATGCCTCATCTCTTGTTTTCACTGAGCTTGTTTTTCCCACACGCTGGGAAGGGAACCATTATCTCAGCGCACACCATAACACCCATACAAATGATGTGAGGAGTAGCCAAATTCAATGCATGTCCCACAGAATGCACACACACACGCGCACACACGCACACGCACGCACGCACGCACATGCACACGCGCACATGCACATGCGTACGTGCACATGCACTTTGACTTCAAGTTCAACTTCATTGTCACTATCACTTCACAAGTTTACAGGTGAAAAATAATGGATGAAATTTGTTGATACTTACCTGATGATGATCTGTTGATGGAAACACATTGTCCTTAACAAAGTAATTCCTTTGCCTGAGAATGATTTTCACCTTTTTTTCAAATCCTCCAAAATCGACAAAAAAACATGGACTATAGCCTTTCGTCTTTTTCGATTTTCGCCATTTTTTCAATCCTCCGAAATGGTAAAAAACAGCACACTATAGCATGCCGGTCAGATTCCATGGACTATAGCCTGTCGTTTTCTTCGATTTTCACCTTTTTTTCAAATCCTCCAAAATCGACAAAAAACATGGACTATAGCCTTTCGTCTTTTTCGATTTTCGCCATTTTTTCAAATCCTCCGAAATGGTAAAAAACAGCACACTATAGCATGCCGGTCAGATTCCATGGACTATAGCCTGTCGTTTTCTTCGATTTTCACCTTTTTTTCAAATCCCCCAAAATCGACAAAAAACCATGGACTATAGTCTTTCGTCTTTTTCGATTTTAGCCATTTTTTCAAATCCTCCGAAATGGTAAAAAACAGCACACTA
>OOFJ01109615.1:0-11487 GCA_900323375.1 Benthosema glaciale
GGGGGGGGCTGCAAGGGAGACTCACTGTGTTGCTAGTTTGCAAACTGTTGAAGGACCACCAAATTAACTTGACTTCCCTCTTTGGCACCCCAGAGGCTATGAACTCTGGCCTGAGCACATGCACTGTGGGGGGAATTGTGTGTGTGTGTGTGCCTGCCTGGCCCGTTGTTAAAAAGAGCAAGGGATGGGGGCGGGGCTAGTTTGAGATTTGAAAGCAGACTACAGTTACTTGTCTCACATGCGGCTTATCTAATGTTTTCCGGTTATATAGTGGAACAGGGGCTATTTGTTTACTTAAATGGCTGTAAAATTGGACATATGGTAAATATTCATGTGACGGGTCGGTGACTATGGTACTTGGGACATTCGTCACATTATGTACATAGGCTACGTATACATACATACATACATACATACATACATACATACATACATACATACATACATACATACATACATACATACATACTCACACAAAAATATCGCTGTATTCGTGAAATTAGATTCAAAATTAAGAGGGGGGGGGGGGGTGTAAGTGATTATACCCTCATCTGTCAAATAAAAACGACTTCTTGCCAAATCCTCCTCTCACACAGTCCGCCACTACTTAAATTCTCAATGAGCTATTACACAGATTCAGATGTTGCTCTGCTAATTGTCAGGAGCTAATCTTCACCATGCCTGCCTAGCTTCCTTTGCCATATTTTCCGTCCCCTGCTAACTGAGAAGTGACCTCTAGCTTAATGATTCAGATGTGATTAATCCACTTGAGTGGGACGACACCGCTTCGTCTAATGCATGGCACAAGGACTCCTGATAATGGACGCGGGCGGGGGTTTAAAAAAGGACATCCCAGGCCCCCAGAATCACACGAAAGGGACCTGTTTATGTTGTACTGTACACACTAATTTGATTTTGTTAAATAGCTGCCATGTACCAGGAGGAAATGCAAATGTTAATTGTTGTGTTTGCAGTGGTAGCTAGTGACCATGGCAGCCCCTTTGTTTGCACTGTCATTGAGTTCAAAGGTACCCAGAACGAATGACTACCAGATTAGCACTTTTTTTTTGCAACTGCTAAATGGAAGGCTTTTCATTGGGATTCTCTTATCTGATGAGGAGTGATACAGTCTCATTGCATTCATGCATGGCCTCTTATCTTTAGTTATCATTAACAAATGGGGTGTAAAAATGTTAAGGGAGGAGAACCCCCAGATGGCTTCTTAGTTCTTATACATTGCTGACTGGTTTAGAGGGGGAGGGGGAGTTGGAGCACTCTAATTATGAGGCATTGAGGCTTTTGATGGTTGACATCTAGGTTAGTGGAAACTGTGACCTAGCCACTTGCTACATACAATACCCCCCCACACACACATAATTCTGCATTATGCAGGCTACACAATAAACTTGTTGTCCAGACCCCAGACTAGTACATACTGTTAGTAGGCCTTCGAATAGTCGGTGTAATACCCCCTCAGTCGATGCAAACGATTTTATTTGAGCCTGCGGTGACTGCATTTTCTTTCTTTTTTTATGTCATGATGATGTATTGTACAATGATAAGAGCGCCCCATACTTCACACAGGTGTGAACTGATTTTTATAGCGTCAGTTACTAGCTCTGGTGTGTCATGTACCTTTTAATTTAGTTAATCTACTTCCTGTCATTACTCTAATCATATTACAAGAGGCTCTTATTTGAAACCTGACGTTTTCAGAGGAAATACTACTTCTGTTGCAACGGGTACAGGCTTTAGTTCTGACATACTATTGGTCTGACAGTCATTTAGAACAACAACCTACCTCAAACCCTAACCATAACCGCAAGCATGGGTGCAACGCATGTTCGCCAACCTCAAACCGGTCGGCAACCTTAACGCAGGTCCGTCAACCTTAATCTGATCGTTGTTTCCTCATGTCGGTTCTATAGTGTGTCGGATAAGTGTGCTCACCCGGTGCAGCTAAGCTACTATGACGCCATTCAAGATTTTGGCTAAACTTCATATTTATGGTATGAAAACCATGCTCCTGTGACTTAAACAGTGTACACCGTTTGGAAGAGTGTTCAATTCAATTCAATTCAATTTATTTTAAGTGTCAAATCACAACAAGTTGTCTCAAGACACTTTACACATAGAGAAAAGAAGGAAACCGACAGAGCACCCAGAGCAAGCAATATTGCAACAGTGGCAACGAAAACGAAAAAGTGTTAAACTTGTTTAGGTGAGTGGTGTTAATTATCTCATGCTTGCTAAAGTAGCGCTGCTGTAAAGAGAGACGTACGCACACAGCTGTAGCTCTAGACTAGATGAGTCGACTCAGGGACAACCATAACTGTTAGTAGAATGAAGTCGGGAGATCAGTTGGAATCAGTTGGAAAGGTATGAGAAATGTGGCTTATTTTAAAGCATGCACATGTTCATGTGTTCAACATTAAGTAATTAGCAAAATCATAGCAATAAAGACGATCACTGCACAACAGGGGGGCTTGCAGGCGCATATGTCTATTTTACGTCTGAGCATAGGCATGGTAATGCCCAGCCTGCCTCTGATTAGCCTACCGACATTGCCTTCTTGACTGTCCTCCAAGGTGGATAGTCTGATGCGAGGTTACTCAATGGTGGGAAAAATAATACATTACGGTATGATACAAGACAAGAGAACTGTAACTTATCTTTTTAGAAGAGGCAAACTAATATTGTTTATGCTGTTTGCTTTGATGGAATAATTGATTGAACGTGCACACCGTAATATGATTTGATTTAGGTGTGTTCTAAATAAAGTGTTTGTTGATTATTGTGTAATTTATTTGTATGTGTAAACTTGAAACATTGTAGTATAAAAAGGTCTCTCTTCCCTTCATCTCCACCCTTTTTAGTATAATAGTATATTAGTTTACTATAATTAGATTAACGATAATGAACACTTAACACTTTATTGATTCAAAGTGAACACACGCATAATATCATAACGTACGTGTTCAATCATTCAATCAAAGCAAACGGCATAAACATTAGTTTGCCACTTCTACAAAAATAAAACTTGCACGTTCGATACAAGGCTGCATTCTGCCAAGTGTTCCACGCTGTCTTTCTACTTGTATTATTTATTTCTCACCATGGAGTAACCTCCCATCTCGGAGGACAGTCTGGTCAGAGCAGTGTCGGTAGGCCAATCAGAGGCAGGCGTGGCGTTACCATGGCTATACTCGGGTGGGGTGATCATATATTTCTTGTTTAATGTTAAAACAATAAACAGTACGTGCCTGCAGCCAACGGCAGTGCGAGGCGCACACAGCCATATTTTGCTCAAAGCTTAATGATCAATAAATTATAAATGGTTAGAATGAGTTGCATAAATCGGTACAACAGTCTTTCTGTTCAAGTAGAAGCTCATCCTCGTAATCATCATTTTCAATTGATAAAATGGTGAATCTATCCTCCCTGTATATCCATTGTTCCAGATCTAGATGATGATCCAGTCTTCATGTATGGCTATGGCTATCTTCATACAGCTATACTGTATATGGAGTGTGTCACGAGGCGTGATGGTCTGACGGCCATATATGGAGTGTGTCACGAGGCGATTACGGACGATTGTTGATGTATTTGTGGTATTGATGATGATTTGTATTGAATCTTGTATGTTTTGATTATGATCAGAATTACATATACATACATACATAGGATCACAATGGAAACGAGCCATTAAAGGGTAAGACCACTTTAGCAGAGGTCAAAGTCGCACGATTAGTCACACCCGTTACCGCAGTGAAATTTGTTCTCTGCATTTGACCCATTGCTTGGAGCGGTGAGACGCAGCATGCGCCGTGCTCGGGAATCATTAGTTGATTTGACCCCCAATCCAACAAATTGATGCTGAGTGCCAAGCAGGGAGGCCCATTTTTACAGTCTTTGGTATGACCTGGCTGGGGATCGAACCCCCGACCTCCCAGTTTCAGGCAGTTTGCAAACACTAACCACAAGGCCGCTGTCTGGTACAAGGTTTGGGTTGTAATAAATGCTCCAGTGATTCAAAATTGATATTTCAAAATATGCTATGTTAACTTCCTGTTGATTTTACTATTTGAAGATCTGGATCCGGATTCATGGATCCAGCCCGGGTTTTCATCCTAATAAAAATGGACACATTTCTCATATTCCATCCTGAATGGCTAAGATTGGCTTCCAAAGTGGCCCATTTTGTACTAAATTCTGCAAAACATGAACGCAGCATCCAATTGTGGTGACACTGTGCACGCAGGAAGAAATGCCACTTGACTTAAAAAAAAAAAAAACGCTCCTATCCTGGTGGAGACCTGTGCCCTGAGGGGCACTTTTTCTAGTTTGTGGTATGCTTTTAGCACTTGAGTAATTGTACTTGCTGTACTGTTTGCAAACGGTTAAGTATTCATCAGTCAAACAGACGCTTATAAGGACTTTGCCTTAGAGCAGGGATTTTCAACTGATTTTTACCCAGGGACCACTATTGTTGGGTGGTTCCAGCTGACGCTTGTTGATGCTCGTTATTGTTGCATCAAGGCAATTATGTTTGTGCCTCTCCCTGTCAAATAGTGGCTTATAGATATTTGTTCAAGCTGTTACACTTCCTTGGTTGTGTGTAAAACACATTTTTAGGCGTTTTATAAATAAAGCACTTTTAAACTGATGATGTTGATGATGTCAATGTTGATGATAATTTGGGAATGTCTGAATGCATGTCCAGGGACCACCTGCAATACCTACCAGTTGAAAACCCACGCCTTAGACAAAAGAATGACACATACTGCTTATGATATTGGGTGGTCAAATATCAGCTTATACACTTAGTATTAATTTATATTTGCGTGGAAGGACGCGGAAGGACAGAAAGTGAACAATCAGTTCACTTTCTTTCCTTTGGTGTTTTAAATGAGAGCCACAAGCGCTCAGTCACACACACACACTTGAGCAACATTCAGTGTGATGCAGTGACATACCATACAGTCTACTCTATGCGATAAGCAGACAAACTAGACTAAGCAGCCTCTGCTTGCAAGGCTAAACAGCCAACCGCCGCTATCCATGGTTGAAACCCATCACGACCGATCAGTGTTTCCCTAAAAATATGGCTTCAGGGTGAGGATGTAGCCTGTGTAACCACACTGATCTATTGCTCAGATTAATTAGATGGTGATCAATGTGATAGTGGTTAGGCTTACTTGACTTTTGCTTTTTGTTTTGCTCTGATTCTCATCTCTGTGATAAGAAAACATTTTGAATTGGGAGATATCACCGCCAGAGGTAGAGCATCCATTTAGTTTTACACTGCTGTGGATGGAGTGGAGGCGGAAGTGGTCAATCCTTTTAATGGAGTTGTACATAAGTGGACATTGAGCACTTGAGCGTTTTGTAACCACACTGGCAGATGAAGAAAAAAAAAAAAATTTTGTGTCCTTCCCCGTTATGATTCTCCCCCCATCGTGGCACATCATCTTCATTTTCAGTAGGCTGTGCCCCATGTTTGTGGGAAAAGGAAATCCAATGTGTAATTTGACCTGGCTCATGAGTACGCTGTTTGTGTTGTCGATTCATGTAAAATCCTGGGAAGCAATAGTACTGTAGCTGTGTGTGAGTCACCTCCCATCACAAACAAGTCTCGCCACTAAGCGGGTTCAGAAGCGTCGCGGTTCAGAATGCTAGCAAGCATTCTAACACGTGCACAGGCACGCACACACACACATACACACACACACGCATGCGTGCACACACACACACACAGAAGCATGTATAAGTCTCACCTCAGAGGAATCTGTGGGGCGAATGCTGGATCAAAGAGACTGCTTCTCTCCTGACAGAGGGAGAAGCTTCATAGATGGTGGGGTTGTAACTGCTGTCTCGTCGCAGCTGAATGTTTGACAGGGCACTGGAAAAATGTTATTTAATCTACTCACATGATGGCCCTCAGTGGAATTGCACCATGTTGGTGTGTTGTGCCCCCCTGCCCTCCACCCATCCCCCCCTCTTCCCCCCACTCTCTTCTCTATGTTGAGGTAATGGTGGATCCTGGCTATAACAGAAAAACGTTCAGCAGCGTGTTGTCTTTTTGTGTTTCTTTCCCCTGTATTTTAACGGAATGATGTAATTCATAGAGATTAAGAGAAAGGCAGTTTCACGCTGGCGGCCTCCCATTTTGTTTCTAGTCACTAAGCCTGACAGGGGATTATATGACCCTTAAATATTTTGGCGAAGAGTATTTCAAATGTATTACAATGCAATAACAAAGAAATCATTGCATTATTAATAAGCAAAATGAATATCAACGGATGGGGTTTGTTTGACCTATGGCAGAAAGACCTTTCACGAGACTCTTCGATCGTTGATCCACCACCAGATCAACTTGGGCACGCCATTCAGGGTAGATGAATTCAAAACCCCAGGCCTTTTGACCTGCTCAATGCACGGTTCTCACCCCCTGAAAGGTACAGCTCACATTCACCCACCCATCTCTCACCCCCTACAATACAGAAATCCGAGAGCAGTCTGGTCATAAAGGCAGGCGGAAAATCAATGAGAAGTCATGGCTTCCATGGCATTGTTGGAGCAATTTTCATCCCCCCCCCCTATCCTAAAAGCCAGACTCTGGGGTTTAAGGACCAATGTTAAATGTGTCAGAGTTATTTTTGTCATTATAAAGTTGATTCTTTAGGATGTTCTACTTTTTCTATTGGTAATGGAGGACATTGGATGGCTTGTTATATTTTGGCTGTAATTAACCTGTGGCCATAGTAGACTGTGTGTGTGCGTGGGCGCGCGTTATGGAGTGAAGAGGTGCTTTGATTTGTCATAGAAAATTCCATCTAATACTAACTTGTGTGCATAACTGCATATACAAACGACATGTTTAATTAACATAAACCTCAAGAGCCAACGAATAGTGGGAAATTGGGATAATTGAAAATAAGCCTATCTGTCCCCCGCCCTCTCTCTCTCTCTCTCTCTCTGTACACCCTGGCAGCTGAGCCCGTCGGAGGGCACTTTCACACATGTTAAGTGGGAAAGGGGGGGGGGGACATCTGGCCTTGTTAATTCAGTGCATGGTCATAAAGTGGGATATGGCGGTCCCCACAGGCCCCCCCCTGCCTCGCCTGCTCACACAGAGCTCTGTCAGATGGAGCCTGGCTGTCCTCAACGCCTCTCCGTGTCCTCACTGTTTGACTGCCCCTCTGACACCGTTGTTTTACACCGGCGGGGGAAGAGCTGAGCTCGGGCGACTCGTGCACCTCTGCAATCCCGCTATGAAATTTTAACATCTCTGATCTTTATCCCAGAAGTGCAAGGGGGGATAGAGTGACGGTACATAAATGGTGAAATATGTGCTGAAGAGGGTGTGCCAGAAAATGTGATGCCGTGCGTAGTAAGCGCTGTAATGTACAGTTTTATTGAGCGGCCTTCATTTTCATTTCCTTATTACAACAAAGCCAGCGTGGGTAAGCACTGTGGGGCTTTAGTATCCAATGGAGGGGAAAAAAGGGCAATGTCCGCACACGATATGCACACAGTTTTGGGGCTGACTGTGACTCAGGAGGTAGAGCAGGTCGTCCAATGATCTGTGGGTCGGCGGCTCGAATCCTGGCTCCTCCTGTCTACATGTCAAAGTGTCCTTGGGCACACTGAACCCCAAATTGCTCCCGATGTGCTGGTTGGTACCTTGCATTGCTTCTGCCGCAATCAGTGTATGAATGTGTGTGAATGGGTGAATGTAAAGCACTATGTAAAGCGCCTTGTATAAAGGCGCTATATAAAAGCACAATTTACAGTTTGCTCCCCGTCTTTTCTTTATTTTAACCAAACAACAACGTTTTTGCCCATCAAGCCTTTCTCAAGGCGTTAGTATCCAACCACACCCAAAAAATACATCCTTTGTTGTTTTTTTTGCTCCACCAAATAATTTATATACAGTAGTTGGCGATGCTGGATCAGTTGTCTATCCATTTAGTGTTGGCTGTATGATGAGTAGGCCTGTCAGGCTCTCACATTCCAGAGTCCAGCGATTGTTCCTGCATCATCAGGAATGGAAACAAATAATCAAGTGGCGGCGGCGGGGGAAGCATGCATGCTGCGCTGTCATATCCTATTTTAGCGGGTAAACATTTAATGTGCATAAATGTATCACAGCTTTATTTATGCATAGAATCTGCTGTTACGTCTGAATTATACATTAGCCGGATGAATAATGCATCAGCGCCATTCCTTAATGATTACTTGCCAGCAGCGAATGGTAATATTTGCTGATAAATTTACTCATTGATCTTGCTTATATTAAGCTGGTTGTGTGGAATGACGTTTTGCCCTACTTTGCATTTAGGGTACTCTTTAGTCAAGGATGTAATCAAAAGCAGGCTATTTGTCTGTGTTGTCAAATGAGATGTTATTTAAAATGGGAAAGTCAGCCCTAAGGAACTAAAGCAAGAGGGTTACCATCTGAATTCTCTGAAGTGCATAATGCTGTAGCTATCCATGTAACCGTTTGTTTTTCTAACATCTTAGTAAGTTTGTCTTCTGTCTTTGACCTCCAGTAGAATGTTTTATATACCTTTTTAAAACGTCTCATATCAACACATTAATATTCTGTTGCCTTTCAAACATTACCGGATGAGGCGGAACATTTATTGTCGAGCGCATCATCACTAGACTGTAACTAGTGCATTGGTGATTTAGTCGGTACTTGGTAAATGCCCTTTTTCACGCTACCTCTTTATTGACACTGGCTTTAAAAGCCCGGCAGAGCCAGATTATTGACACATTAGGCGAATAATGCTCTGAGAATAGTGCTCCTAATCCCCTAAGCATAGGCTGTTACTGTGCAGATATATTGCTTGTCCACACAATGAGAAAATATTGACTTTTTGTCACTCACTTATTTGATTAGTTTGTGTGGGTAACTCTGCTTTTCATTTGTCGCCGTAGCAACATAAACGGGAAAACACACGGACAGTCTCATTCCATGCAGTATTGAAACAGTGAAGCATTGCAGACTATCACATCTGGATAACCTCTTTTTTGTTTTGTTTGTTGATGACATGCATTATTGTGGTGTTTTGTTGTTTTTAATGCTATGTTGATTAATTGAATACATAGGACCACATGGGGGGGAAAAAGTCCCCAGGACTTCTTTTGTGATATTGTTATAGCCTTAATGTTGAAATGCTGTTTACATTTCTCACTAATAAAGTATTCAATAAATCAATATATAAACGGGCATGAGTGTCTTTATCACTCAAGGTGATTGTCAGTTGTCACCTGTACTAGTATCTACACAAATCCAACATGTGACAGACCTTTCTCTGTGCAGTTCAGCGGATCTGTATCATCTGTGTGTGAGTGATGTAGTAGTCTAACAATGCCACTTTGATATTACAGCTACGCTGAGTGAGATTTGTCTGTTTATTTAGCCCACTATGTGGGCTAGCTACTGCACTTCCTTTTGTTTTCTGTAAGGAGACCGGCTTAAAGTACTCTACTCTGCTCCCATGCCACACATAAGCCTGGTCATAATGAAAGCACCTTCCATTTAATCCAACTAGATTCATCAGTGGCCTTGTTCTTCCAAAAATAATGAGGTAGACAGCAAGGGCTGCCCTAGGCAGCGTGTAGGGAGATGATCTCTTTGAACCGGCAAATCATTCCAGTTTTTTTTTCTGCTAAAAGACAGGCTAATGACTTGGCTTGATGCGTGTCAGTGTTTTAAGTTAACTAGTGTTAATTCAGAGAGGATCTAATGGGATTCATTGTCAAGCAGGGCAGAGGCAGTGAGTGAGTGGCTTGTGCGCGGGTGGGGGTAATTGTTTTTGCTGGCGGTGCCTCCTCTGGAAGAGATGACTGCACAATCCAGATATGTAAACAAGAGGGTAGTGAAAGGCGGAGTGCTGTTACCTTGTCTGTTTTGCCTCGATCAACCTCCTTGACGAAACCAGATCTCAGTCAGGGCTGCGCACACGCTGATCGTGGTTTGGATTCAAATGGACAACGGCATCTCTTTGTGCGCCGCGCTCTGCTCAGCAAAGCATTTCAGACATGCAAATCACGTTGAAAATGGGGATCTTGAGGAAATCATTAACTACCCCGGCACAAGCCAGAAAACAAAGGGCGAGTTAAAGACAACAGATGCTGAAAGTGTTTGATTCTGTTTACTGGAGCATGACACTTGTTTAGTGCAGCGGAGAAACGCAATTTATTCACGCTAGACAATGATGCCTTCTCTTGGCAATGCACTGCCAGTCATCTGCTCTCTGGCAGCATTTAACACATGTGCAATATTCATTTAATGTGTATGCATTCATCCAGGCCTCAGATCTCTTGGGTTGCCCAAGTCTGATGTCAACAGAACACTCACTCACGCACTTCAGCATTGGTTCCCATTTGCCTCGTACTGGAAGGCTATAACTCTTATCAGGCTATAGGAGGCTAATAGCTGAATCCATAGTCCTAATTATCATGTGATATATTCTTTTGTCAGATGTTATGAACATGATGATAATAAATTACTATATTATCGCCGGGAACAATCTGCCTTTTCTTTTTTGTAATATATAAGCCTTTGCTTATAGCTCGTTCCACACATACATATTAGGATGTGTGTCTTAATGAGTGGAAAAACACCATGTAAGCATAACCTAAACATTTGTCAGAAAGTCAGAATATTTGTATACATACAAATGTAGGGGATCTGTCACATAGGGGAACAAAGTTACGGTATATCTTTTGCATTATTGCGCTTTTTCCAAAAAGCATGGATTAAATTATATTAGAACTATATTATATTAAAACTATATTAAATTCAGTGTCTTAATTCCTCACTATAACTATATGGTACAAGACTGTAAGGGCACAAAATGTACAATTATACATATGGAAAAGACCATTTCTATCGTACATTCCACACCACTAGGCTTCTTTACTGAGAGGACAGGCATGGTGGTTGAATGGTTGAAAGAGCAAGTAGCATATTGGTAACATTGTTTTGTACCTGATTCTTATCACCGCTTAGGTGTCCAGAGCTTTGGGGCTTTTAATCTGTTTCTAAATAAATTAAATACCCAAAAGCTAAAAGAATGGTGGATCAGTTGGATCCAGTTAGAGTTAATTGTTGAATAAAACGATTTGTTTTTGGGACAGCCTTTAGCCAGTAGTAGTAGCTAATACTTGTTCTTGTCATCACTGATGGAAAAACACTAAACGTGTTAAGGAACACATTTGTTGGAGGTTGAAATAAATTAATATATGACAACTTGAACTTGGTACTGCAGCCACAGCACATAACTGCATAGTTGTCATCTTGTTATGTGTTTGGCTTTTGTGCCTTTATTGATAAAGTGAAGACAGACAGGAAAGAGGGAGAGAGAGAAGGGGAGAGACATGCAGCAAAGGTCGCCATGAACGGGACTCATAACGCGACGTGCCGTCAGGCCAGAGCCTGTATATGTGGCATGCGCCTAGACCGCTAGGCCA
>OOFJ01109617.1:0-13965 GCA_900323375.1 Benthosema glaciale
TATATGGAGCTGGCCCGTTCTGACATCACATCACTCCATATTTGGGCACGCCTGACACAGAACTCCATAAGCTGGCCTGTTCTAACATCACAACACTCCATATATGAGCATGCCACACACACACACACACACACACACACACACACACACACACACACACACACACACACACACACACACACACACACACACACACACACACACACACACACAAGGTCATTGAATCACAGTCCGTCTGTCTCTCTCTCTGCCTGGCTGTCTGACTCTCTGCCTGTCTGTCTCTCCACAGTAAAGATGTCTATCACTAAGATCCATGCCAGGGAGATTTTGGACTCCAGGGGAAACCCCACCGTGGAGGTGGACCTCTGGACCCACAAAGGTGAGAACCCTAAATATGATGCATTTATATAGCGCTGTGCATATCCATTCAAACACACCAACTTGCTCATCGGGAGCAATTAGGCGTTCAAAGTCTAGGTTGCATTTCAACACTAACTCTGGGGGAGCCCGGGATCGAACCAATCTGAATTTACTTTAAATCACATCCCAATCAAAACAGTTTCACTACAACAGTATAACTTTCACAAGAAAGTACAGTTTCCACGGCTTCCTACATACCTGACAAACATGGAGGTGTGTCTGTGCAAAAAAAAAAAATTATCATCTTGACTGTCTAGCTCCCTAGTTATTGGCAGAAAACGTATTTTGATGGCCCACTGTTCCCGAGACGTGAAATGAATGTAAAAAATACATTTGAGAAAAGCTTTTTGAAAATCTATTTACATTGAGGTGGACGGAGGCGGACTTTTCACTTCCGGTTCATTTCCGGTTGTATCGTATCGGTCGCCTATAGCAACCTAGAACCATTCAAACGTTTAATCTTATGCGTAATCGCCAAAAACACGCTTCTGACTTCTGGAGGCGTCAATATGGCGTCAAAAGACGAGTTCACACCAAACGTTACCTACACAACGCGTCTCAACTCAGCAGTGACAAAGCTGGGAACAGAATGTCGGTGTCGTTTAGGACAGTGGATCTCAACCAGTGGTCCTTGAGGGGCTTCCAGGTGGTTCCCAGCTAACCAAATAACATTGACCTTTTACACTCTCAAGAGTTACCTTATTGTTAAACATCAGCATTACTTAATTTAAGTCTACACAATTAGAGAATGTAAAAATAATTATTATTTCGATCAACGTTTTGCCTGTTGTCTCTCCTAATGGTACCAACATCAATGCTGCATGGATAGTGGACAATGTATTATTCAAAGACAACTACATTTTCTTTAGTTTTGAGTCTAAATATCATTAAAATGGTTGTCCGTGGCTCACATTCGGAATATATAATGGACCTTGACATGGTTGAAAACCACTGGTTTAGGAGGTTCCGCTGAAAATTGCAAACAAGTCGTCTTGCAAAGTGTGTGTCTTATATAGTTACCATAGTTACAACTATAGGGATGTCCCGATCACATTATTTTGGTCTCATTATCTGATTCTGATCATTTGATTTTGAGTAGCCTACCTGCCGATACCGATTTTACAGTATGTCATATCACAATAGTACAACATACAATATCCAAAATCAAAGACAATATCCAGTCTAAAATCATGATATAGATATAATATCGATACTAGGGATCATGTATACATTTTTTGCTCCTGATCCGATCATTTGAAAATGGTGTAATCTTCCCCGATTTCCGATCACGCTATTCCGCCGTTCAATAGCATTAACCTCTCCCTGTGTGTGTGTGTGTGTGCGTGTTTGCGCGCGTGTGTAAAGGTCGCTTCAGGGCTGCCGTTCCCAGCGGAGCTTCCACTGGTATCCATGAGGCTCTTGAGCTCAGAGACGGAGAGAAGGGACGCTACCTGGGAAAAGGTATTTATGTACTAATAGAAGAGTAGGCCTACTATATATACTACTATTGTATATGTAACACATAGGCTGAGAAGGGACGCTATCTGGGAAAAGGTAGCGTCTGGTACAAGACAAGTATTAGTAGTACTTAGTAGTACATGCTAGTCTGACTCCTCAAACTTGATCTTAACTTTGATCTATCTCAGTAGTCTAGTGAGTCAACACCTAACCTTTTCAAGTACCCAAAAGCAGGCCTCCACATTGCCAAGCTGTTTCTCTTTCTAATGGCAATGCATTGCAAACATTGCCATTATACAGTGCAAACATTCAAAACATGTTGCTTAAAATGTCAGTAGTAGTTGCAGTGGTTGGTGGTTCATTCAGAGTGTTCTGGCGCCCTCTAGTGACCATTCCAGACTAGGACAACACCACTGTGTCATCATTCTAGTCAGTGGTTCAAATTACATCCATTTGTAGAGTTAACAGACAACATTAAACCTCTGTTAAAGTCTCTCTCTTGTAGCAAAGACATAAGAGTAAGTGAGTAACTGAAATAAATTAGATAGCCAACTACTACTGTAGTGCTACACGATTCTTGCTCAAATTTAGAAATGAGATCACATAGGAGTCTGAATCTAGATCTCCATCTTGTATTTTGAACTCTCTTTCACGTCTTCTTCAGGAACTCTGAAGGCTGTAGATCACGTGAACAAGGACATCGCTCCCAAACTGATTGAGAAGGTACACACACACACACACACACACACACACACACACACACACACACACACACACACACACACACACACACACACAGTTTCTTACTTGTCATTTTGCAATTGCATACTTGTAGTCTCATTGAGATCCCCATTAGTGGCTATTCTTCCTGGAGGTCCAACGAACAAACATAACAGTATACATCATATCACACAATAAGACACAACAAAGTCAGGCCACTTCATCATCATTACGGTCATTGATCATGTGTCTGTCTGTGTGCAGGGCTTCAATGTTGTTGACCAGGAGAGGATTGACCAGTGGATGTTGGACCAGGACGGCACTGAGAACAAATGTAAGGACATGTCTGTCTGTCTGTCTGTCTGTCTGTCTGTCTGTCTGTCTGTCTGTCTGTCTGTCTGTCTGTCTAACCCACCTGTCTGTGTGCAGCTAAGTTTGGAGCCAATGCGATCCTGGGCGTGTCTCTGGCGGTCTGCAAGGCCGGAGCAGCAGAGAAGGGCGTTCCTCTGTACAGGCACATCGCTGACCTGGCCGGAAACAAGGAAGTCATCCTGCCCGTGCCTGTGAGTAGTTAACAGTTAATTAAATATTCTCCGCTAGCTCTCCTCCAGGCCTTCAACGTCATCAGCGGGGCAGGCCAATGAGTTAAATACATTAAATATAAATGTTAGGTGTTAATGAAACATATTTTAAACATTCTCCTCAACTCTCCAGGCCTTCAACGTCATCAACGGTGGAAGCCATGCTGGAAACAAGCTGGCCATGCAGGAGTTCATGATCCTGCCTGTCGGAGCCAACAACTTCCATGAGGCCATGAGGATCGGTGCTGAGGTATAAACACTTATAAATAAATGTATAATACTTATAAATAACTACATGAGAATTATAAACAACTTCCATGAGGCCACTAGGATCGGTGCTGAGGTATAAACACTTATAAATAAATGTATAATACTTATAAATTATAACTACATGAGAATTATAAACAACTTCCACAAGGCCACTAGGATCGGAGCCGAGTTATACGTACTTATGAATAACTTTATAAACATTATTAATTAATAATGGATTAACAACTTCCATGAAGCCTTGAGGTAAAGGTTTGGGTTGGCCAAAGGGCCTTTCTGTGTGGAGTTTACGTTTATGTTATTCCCGTTGTCCCCTAGGGACCGTTACATACATTTATTTGTAATGTAAAGTTCTAGCTGAATTATAACTTGAAGATATATTACATATATATTACATTATGACTCATAGTGTAATAATTATATTTATATTTGTATTTCCAGGTTTATCACAACTTGAAGAACGTCATCAAGGCTAAGTACGGTCAAGACGCCTGCAACGTTGGAGATGAGGGCGGCTTCGCTCCCAACATCCTGGAAAACAATGAGGGTGAGACAGTTTTCATTCTTTACAACCATAGGTTTTAAAGGGGTTAGGGAGAGGGTGAGACAGGCTTTCATTCATTACAACAATGAGGATGAGACAGGTTTTCATTCATTACAACAATGAGAGTGTGAGACAGGCTAAGAGGGTGAGCTAGGCTTTCACAATAAATGCCTTGACTCTTTGCGTATGTACAGTACGTATTAGATGTGCGTGTACGTACGTATGTGTGTTTGTACTAGAACCGCTAGCCCCACTGAGCTACAATATAAAGTAAGCCATAGGAAGGCAGGATACCCAGATATGACCGCCATCATTAGGATGATAACGTTGTATTATAGTTACAAAAGTTGTATTATAGTTACTAGTTATAGTTAGTATTATAGTATTAATGTAATATTATATTGCAGCTCTGGAGCTGCTGAAGACTGCCATTGAGAAGGCCGGCTACCCAGATAAGATCATCATCGGCATGGACGTCGCAGCGTCCGAGTTCTACAGGAACGGAAAGTACGACCTGGACTTCAAGTCACCTGACGACCCCGCCAGACACATCTCCGGAGACCAGCTTGGTGATCTGTACAAGAGCTTCATCAAGGGCTACCCTGGTAAATACACATGTTTAGGATATATAGATCTGGTATTTAGATCTGTACAAGTCCTTCATCAACGGCTACCCTGGTGAATATTATATATAGATCTGATGTTAGACCTGTACAAGAGCTTTATCTCTCTCTCTCTCTCTCTCTGTCTCTCTCTCTCTCTCTCTCTCTCTCTCCCTCTCTCTCTCTCTAGTCATGTCTATTGAGGATCCATTCGATCAGGATGACTGGGAGAACTGGTCCAAGTTCACTGCCGCCACCGACATCCAGGTGAGACAGACAGACAGTCTACTGTATGTACACTTTTAGTTTTTAGTACAGGATACAAGAGAACGTCTTCCTGGTGGGGGCTCCTCACTGGCAGGTGAGTCAGTGGGATATGACACTATACTGTATGTCCTCCGGGGTCCTCACTGGCAGGTGAGTCAGTAGGATATGACGGCAGTGAGGATACAACATTTGAATCAATTGGAATAATGACTAAATTGGATAATAAAAGTCGTAATTGGCTACTAAAAATGTGTTTAAGAAAGGACACATACACACAGTGTGATCAATTTATGTTCTATAGATTGTTGTAGGTCATCATCAAAAAGTTGACTCGGGCGCATCCTGTGGCATGGTTATGTTGGAGACACTATCTACACTACCGGATAGAATCTTGTGTTATGTCATGACCTGACAGTGCCAGATCTATACATCATCTATACATGATGGGTCCTTCCTAACAGTTTGCTGATGTTTTGCAGATCGTAGGTGATGACCTGACTGTGACCAACCCTAAGCGTATCCAGCAGGCCGTGGAGAAGAAGGCCTGCAACTGTCTGCTGTTGAAAGTCAACCAGATCGGCTCCGTCACCGAGTCCATCAAGGCGTGAGTATATAGACTTGTAGATCTGTTACCAGTGTTCATTTTGTTGACCAGGACTAAATGACTATGGTTTTTCATATTTAGTCTTAAGACTAGACTAATAAGACTAAACAATTTCAGAAGACTAAATAGGACTAAGACTAAATGGTGTTAATCAAAAGACTAACATTAAACCAAAACCTGATGAGAAAATTAATTAGTTTGTAGTTCCGTTATGATGAAATGATTCCCCCGCCGTCCGCCACCAATGCAAGCGCGATCTTAAGATGCTTTTTTTTCTCAGAATCGAGGCTCTAGTTGAGGTGTTTTGAACAGAACATCGTTTTAAAGATTAACTTTAGGCGATTTAGCTTCCGGTTCCTTTCGGGAGACGCCGCCGCATACGGCATAAGTTGCAGCGCCGAAGTTAATGGTGGCAGCCAATTGAGTTCATATATTCTTGAGGTGCGGTAGAACTCATTTCTAATCAAAGGTGGAACCTTGTCTCTAACATGTCCATGTTTTCCAGGTGCAAGCTGGCTCAGAGCAACGGCTGGGGTGTGATGGTGAGCCATCGCTCCGGAGAGACTGAAGATACCTTCATCTCCGACCTGGTGGTGGGACTGTGCACCGGACAGGTACAGTACTACACCACCCCTACACCCACTGCCATACACCACCCCGGTCCCCTACACCAGTGCTACACCATGCAGTACACCCACTATCATACTACCCAGCTACACTAACTACACTACCCAACTACGTACACTACACCATATTTAGACCAACATAGATCCATACACCTCATGCCGTTCACATTAGCAACCAAAATGTCTACCAAACAACTGTGTCAGTCTGTCTGTCTGTCTGTCTGTCTGTCCCTCAGATCAAGACCGGCGCCCCCTGTAGGTCAGAGCGTCTGGCCAAGTACAACCAGCTGATGAGGTGAGTGATATCATCATCATCATCATCATCATTTTCCATGAACGATAAACATTACCTTGTAAACACTTGCAGCTAAACTAGGTGTCTAGTTAAACTAGTTAACTGGTTATGTTAGTAAATACTTCTATACTAGCATGCATGCAGCAATACATACCTATAATAGCATGAAACTCTGCTCTGCTTGCATGGACCTTGGACCACTATACATTTAGTTCAATAACTAGTTCACTAACTAATTCACTGGATATATAACACTTCTAGTATGGAGCACTACATGTAATAACTAGTTCATTAACTGGTTATAGTAAACACTTCTAGCATGGAGCACCACATTTTCTAACTACTTCACTAACTCGCTCACTGGGTATCTTAGTAAACTCTTCTCTGCTAGCATGGAGCACTACATTACACTATATTTACTAACTGGAGTTTAATTTCCGTATCGCGGCGGGAAGTGGAACGGGAATTGTGCGTCTCTGAACCAATCATAGCGATGGCAGGCGGGCTCCAAATGCATCATAGCCAATCACAGCATTGTGCACATTGTGTTGAGCCGGCGACCTACACTTTTACCCAGCAATCAGAGCTCCTTTTTATGGCATGCGTACCACGACCTGCCTAGAGGTCACACTA
Organism: Benthosema glaciale; assembly: GCA_900323375.1. NCBI lineage: Eukaryota > Metazoa > Chordata > Actinopteri > Myctophiformes > Myctophidae > Benthosema > Benthosema glaciale. Next base: position 7,018 of record OOFJ01109617.1, read on the forward strand.
GGTAAACCACAAATTAAAACAACACCATAATGAGTCATGGCTCTGTGTAGAATATGTGATTGGCCAGGTGCATGTCACAATACAATTGGTTGGAAAATGTTTGGTACCTGCCGGCGTAATCATGCATGCTGTTTTTTGGGGGCGTTAGGGTGTGAGAGAAAAGAGTGACACTACATTTTTTCCATTTCATTACGGCCGTAACCATTATGTTTCTAAACCGTTCTCTACTAGCATCTGGTAAACTGGTTTAGGGACCATTCAATGTTTGTGGGAGGGGCCACTGGAGAAAAACAAGGGAGGGTATACGTTTAATTTGATTCCAGGGGAGGGTCATATATATTTCACTCTATACAATCCAAAATACATTACAGCATACACAGTAAAAGATAGAAGAAACCTTTAACGTTCCAAGAAAAGGACATTTATATTTTTAAACTAATCTAGACAGCCATTCAAATAGTTCGTAGACTTCCAGTGTAAGACTCCCACCATGAGCCCTAGTTTGAAGCCCGGCTAGTATCTTTAAGAAGAAGGATTTTTACCAAAGCTGTTTATTATTTGGTGTGTGGTCAATCATTTACCACAGGGGTTGGGTCAAGGAAGACACATTTTTATCAGTGCATTCTAAAATCTTCCAGTGACCTCTCCGTATAAATAACACTAGTAATAACTACTAACCGGTTTTCTTGTGAACGGTTTTCCACAGGGGTCTTCAGCAGGTGGTCCGGGACCCCTAGGCGGTCGTCAGGGACCCCTAGGCGGTCCTCAGGGACCCCTAGGTGGCCCTCAGCTCAGAGTCACTGCAGTTGACAAAAACAATTGTCAAAAACAAAATGAGTAAAGGACATCTACATCAACCCATGGTCACTGCAGTTAGTCAGATATCATATCGTTGCTGTCTGGAAGAATCCACTTACCGGTAACTCCATGTTTGAGTTTTTTTTTTCTTTGCATTGGTTAAAAAATATATTGAACCAATGGAATAAAGTATTAAAAAGCCATATGACACAACAAAAAACGAATCCACTTAAGCTGGATGTTTTTTTCTTTGTTTTTTTTTCTTGATAAATGAACATTTTGGAGTTAGGTGTTTTTTTCTTCCAGACAGCAGAGATATGGTGAACTAGCTCTCCTGGAAGTGCATGGAAGACTTCCTCCACAAGGGGTCCCTCTCCTGAAGACCCCTGCTCTGCTCTGTTCTGTCTAACCTGACTCCGTCAGATGGAAGACACGTTTGCTTCACATTGTGAATCAATACCGCCACCATCTGGCAGGGTCAGGTTATGTTCTGTCAGCATGGACGCCGCATTTGCAAAACCTCCTGTGCGTTGTGAGCTTGTAGATCGAATAATACCGCATCACGTGAGCTTGCAGATCTAATATCGGCCATGCTGCACATGATGCTGCTGTCAGTGCACGACACCGTCGTACGACGAAGTCTAAAACAACAATTGGGGCTAGAACGAACCCTGACCTTTTGTTCTGACGTTGATGTTGACCTTCTGACCTTCAGGATTGAGGAGGAGTTGGGATTCACTAGGGCGAGGTTCGCCGGACGCGACTTCCGTCACCCCAAGATCCACTAAGAGAGCTGTGGTGACACCTAGAGGTGTGAACGAACGAACGAACGAACGAATCTGCAGTCTTGAGTCGATAGGATTCACCTGGCTGCTCTCCATTTTGCCACGTATCATGATCCGTTCACGATTCACTTAATAACTCCATTCTGCCTCATGCATCATGATTAGGGATGGAGCTTGTTAGCTTTAATTGATGACAAGCACCTTATTGATCAGGCTTATTGGGCCGGGTTCTTTATCGAGCCCACTATCGAGCATTTTCTATTACTCTGTCAAAGATGGGAGACAAAGGGAGTTTTCAACGGAACCAACATCTTTTACTAGGCCTTCAAATACAGTACTTTTCTAACAGATGGAAGGCAATTGACCTTTTTACTTTTGATCAGATTTATTTCTTGATCACCTCTTGTCTTGATTGTTTAAACATGGCGGCATGGGCCGCTATGCTCGATAAAATGGTTGATAAGCTCAAATGTTATTGATACTGGGTATTCAATAAGCTTGTTATCAGGTTTTTTCGGGTATGGGGTTTCGAGCTCCATCCCTAATCATGATGCGTTCACGACTCCCTTAGCGATTCACTTTAAAAAGATTCCATTTTGCCATGCATCATGATGCGTTCACGATTCCTGTACGATTTCACTTGATAACGAACCGATTTTACGATGCGTCTAAGTTTTCCATATTCCTGCTCAGGTTCGCTTTGTCGTCGGTTAATACAAGTCAGTCAGATACATCGTTTGAAGTCCCATTTTATTTGTGAAGTACTTAAACGTGTTTGAGCGTAAACGGCGACTTTACGAGTAGTGCTTGTAATAATGTAGAGAAATAAGGTTTGACGTGACATCGACTGTAAGACAGGGCTCTTCATAAACGGACCATAAAATGCTCAGTGTTAATTTAACTCAAAGAAGAGGAACCAAATGGACCCTCGTCCATCGACGGTGTCGCTCACTGAAAAATCTAAACAGCAGATCTTCAAGCTCATAACGTGTCGCGCCGCAATGCGCAGAGCTCGCAGGTCCTGCTGTGTGCCTGTGTAGATCTGATGTGTGCTTGTAGATCTGCCGTCTTCGATTGTGAGCTTGTAGATTTTAAGTTAAATTAACACTGACTTTTTTTTGCCCTTTTAGTAAAACAAAATGCTAGCAGCGCTAACGCGGTAACGGCTCTAGCGCGATATGGAGCTGCGAACAAGCCGACCGCAAGCTGATCTTAAAAGACGTAGCCTAAACTATTAGTCCACACTATTGGCTAAAGCTTTAACGCTAATTCTATTTAACATACAGTAGTGCTCGCTATAGGCTACAGCTAAATGATAATGCTATTTAACATAGTCCAGCGCTATACGCTAAAGCTTAATGTTAATTATTGTTGTGCCTCATTGCCAATTTATGTTCTGAATCCATTTGACTGATTTGTTTTACACATTTGGCAGACATTTTCATTGCGATGGAAGTTGTTGTAAAACCAACAATGAACTTAAGTTAGTTAGTAGAGGTAGAGACGAGTCACAACTAATGGCTTATGGAACGTAAATGTATACACACAGAATCATCCTGGTCCACATTGTGATGCATCTTAAGCTCCTTACACAGCAGAAGAGTGACTTTAAACCAACATAATAATATACATTATACATTATTTATTTTCACATAGCATAAAATAATGGTAGGCTACATAGCAGCAGGTATGTATGTACATGAGGTTAGAGCCTACGGTAGGTCCACACATAGGGCCTACATTAATTTTTCCAATAGAGATTTAGAAATTTAAGCCTAGAATCAAAGCCCTCCAGGCTACTAGTGAATCATGACCATAAATAGCGAATAGCTTTGATTCCATAGGCTTAAAATATTGTATATGCTGTAAATACATATATTTAAATCTCTATGGGAAAAATGAATGGGGTCTGATCGATGGAACCAGAAAATGGTCGCCATGCACTGCTATGGTCTATAGCAGAAGGTTTGTATACACATCTTTGAGCCACAAACAGATGAATAATTCACACAAACAACATGAGCTGTTGTGTAACGATGTTTAGAATGGATAAATAATAACCACACATCAATCCATCACCCCCTCCCCTAATCACCATGACTACCTCCATCCTCCCGAGCAATGGGACAGAGGTAGCCTTTAGATTAAGAGTCTTTCTCTGTCCTCTGTGGACCCTGCAGGGATACCATGCAGCGGAGCCCGTGCATGTAATAATAATAATAATAATAATAATAATAATAATAATAATAATAATAATAATAATAATAATAAACTTTATTTATAGAGCACCTTTCATGACACGAGTGCTTTACAGAAGAAAACATGTATTAAAAATAATAAGTATATCAAACAACAACACATGCACACGTACACATGCAAAAATATAAGGTGCTAACCGTGATGCCCTAAATGTCAGAGATGCCTGTGGGGTGCTTGTGCAATCTATTAGTCCATAGTTTTCAATAGTGTTTTAGTCCCGCCTGTGGCCGATTCAGAAGTTCCCAGTGGCGGTAGTGAGGAGGGGGCGCATCTGGTGAAAGACGGAATTATGCTAAATTTACAGTCTAAAGGATATTGCAGAAAAACAGTCCTTGCACTCTTGTTTCCACTCAGGTCCTGGGTAAATTTAATTCATAATCATGACATGAAAAATGACAACAAAATTCAAATCATCACAAAACATGTATAGGCTGGGGAAAATAGGAAGGGGTTCATAAAGAGGTGGGGGGTATAGTCACTTGACTAAGGGAGGAGCGATCATTTCCTCTCCCTTTGGGCCTGCTGAAAGATGGATAATCTCTAACATTTGGGGCATCAGGGTAATAATACACACCCTATATTTTGCAATTGTACATGTTCGGAGCCTAAGTGGCGGAGTCCGCTGGTGTCACTGCATGGAGGGACCACAGGGAAAAAAAGCATTTTAATAGACTCTCGTAGATGATATGAAAATGTCAAAAAGAATGCTCAGATACATCTACGAGAGTCTTAATCTAAAGCCCACACCACACCAGTAGGATCACCATGCAACTCATTGCAACCAAATGGTTGCGAGTAGACACATGTAGACGCATGTAGTTGCAAGCAACAATTGAATTAATTGAACCAAGTGAATCACTTGCGTCGACATGCGCCGATGTGCAACAGGACATATTATCGCACCGCTGGGACGAACTCTAAAGCGGTTCCGTTGCGTCTCAACCCATTGGTGTGGTTTGGGCTTTAAAGTCTAGGACAGAGGGAGCTAAACGCTGAACGTGGATCGTTAACCCGCCTGTGTTCTCTCCTATAGGATCGAGGAGGAGCTAGGAGACAAGGCCAAGTTCGCCGGAAAAGACTTCCGTACCCCCAAGATCAACTAGATCCCTCCTCCCCCGTCACCATCGCCATGACGACCCACCCACTGACAGCATCAACGCCCCCCCTCCTCCCACTCTCCCTCTCGCCAACACCCCGCCCATTTGAGGCGGGACGCCCGGTTGGTTGGAGGGGGTGGACGGGGTCACAACCGCCCAATGAAATGATTCCATTTCTTCACTGTTGTTTTATATAAGAACACACACGCGCGCGCACACATACACGTGCGCCCACACGCACACGCACACACACACACACACACACACACACACACACACACACACACACACCTGTGTCAGTGTGAAATAAATAAAAAACATTAAAATTAAAACCGCTGTGTGAGTATTTTCTTCAAATTCATGCCCACAATTGAGACAGCACCCCCACACGGGGTAAAGGTAGAACGGTGTACTGCAGTGCAGCCACTGTAATTTAACAGTAGTTTATGATAATCCTACGTGAACTGGAGAGGGGAGACCAGATTGATTGAACAAAACGTATGTTTCCAAACATATAGGGTGTCTTTGTCAACATAATGGTCTTCTTTTTTTCAATAGTGTTTCATATGCAATTTGCTACTTGAATCGGAATTCTGTTGAATGCCAAATAGTGATTCCACAGACGTGTGTTGTGTAGCACAACATGTTGCACCACAACTTGTACTTGTACACTCAAGACACTGCCCCCGCTGCCACCCTTTGATCCCCATATATGGAGCTGAAATGTTCTGACATTCCATATGTTGATCTGACCTCATCAAACCCTGTACACTCAAGACATGCTCCATATATGGCCAGTACAGAATTCATTCCAAATGTTGATCTTCCCATGCCAAAGCGCCAGCGCTCGCCGCTTGCCCAGCAGTCTGCTGTCACCCAGGCGGATGCGTGCACGCTTCTCGTCCCCAAAGTGAGCTAACCGACTTACTGGTTACTCGTTTAAAAGCGTCCACTGGGATTTTTCAGTAACCGACACTATATCAAGTTATCCTGTAGTGTCCCGTTTGAAACCACAACCTCCAGATCATGTAGCCAGCATGCTCACTGAGCTATACTTTCAACCTGACACAACAGTGACTCTTCCAAGTTCCTTTACCTTTGAGTAACAACATTGATACAAAATAATTAAATACAAAATACATAATAGGAGATTTGTATATTGTTTGTTGTGCTGTTGTTTATCTAGATGTTCAAATACATGTTTATGAACCACAATGGAAACAAGCCTCTGGCTCTTCTATCATCATCTATTTGGCATTTTGCACACAGCAAGCACAGTGGCTCACTGAGTACAGAGCTTGCCTGGGAATCAGGAAGCCACAGATTCATGTTCTGGCTCTGATACCCCCTTTCCGAAACCGCTCCCTCAACACTTGCTCTACACCCTTGCACTCGGTATGCGCGTTCACGCGAGGCTGCGCCATATTAATAAGTGTCGTCCGAAACCAAACAGCCTTGAGTGGAAGGGGCTTATAACGCCCTCAAGAGCGAGTCTGTGTCGACCCTGACTTGGTTGGTGTGTGCAACCCCTCCACATGTCCGCATGGGAAACCGCAACCTAAAAATGTAAGTGCCACAACAAATAAATGACACGTGCGTTGTGTAACTGCTCATAAACAATCTTGATGCGGAATAGACAACGTTCCAATTGATGTTCATAAGGGCTCTTTATTTACCCCACTGTGAAAAACTGTCAATGAAACCACACAAACAAAACACCTTTTAACACAATGTTTTATAAACACCATGGATTTATATGAAATGTTCTTTTTGACAGTCACGCTGTCTTCCTTTTAAATGTCCATATTAATGAAATCCACATGTCACACAAACAAATAAACGATGCAATGCAATATAACTAAACTGTACAAACGAAATAACAGGTAACACAATGACATGATGGTAACCAGGGCAACGAATGGTGTCTGTTTCTTGTTTCTGCACACGGAGGGCGAGTGCAGGTCCAAACTGTTTTTTATACCCAGCACCCTAATCAAGGGAACTTGCTT
>OOFJ01109622.1:6991-25596 GCA_900323375.1 Benthosema glaciale
TATTACTATCGCTAACCCAAACTCCTAACCTGACCTTAACTGCAAGCAGGTTGCAATGAGGGAACATAGAGCTGAGGGAACATAGAGATGACCCCGGATAATGAATGTAGGACAAATATTATATAAACATTTTTATAGTAACTATGGTTTGTACTTGTAAAATGTTACCATAACCAAGAATATAGACTTACAATGAGTACAATTCCTGTTGTGTCATTGACCAGTAGTGGACATGGACTCAGTACTGCCATGGTCATTATGTACATTCCAACTGCACTGCCTAGGATTGTCAGAGCTCCCATCAACAATAGGGACCTTTGTGAGCAACAAAGAGACATTATATTGTTGTTCTTTGGACAATTTGATGCATTTGAATGTATACAGTATGTAAACAGGCTTAATTCATCTTATTGAGAAGGTTCTGTTAGAAGAAACAAGTACTGTACAAATTTCATTCAACAATGGGTTAACTGCCACTACAGTGTATCTGCCTTACATTTAAAAAAAAGTTGAAATCTCCACAGGGATTGTCATTGAATTGATGTATTGAATGTGGCCTGTTTATCACCTAACATAATTCTACTTGTACAATATAATAATATCATATGTACGATTGCTGTTTGGTATCTTGAGTGGTGCAGGTGCGTCATCATTTATAGGCTATTTACTATTTTGGAATGAAGCTCTCGTAACATTTTCATTGAAAATCCATGATAAAACCTCAACTAACCTTATTGGGAAGAACATGGCGATGAAGCAGGCTAGAGGGTTGGACACCGCAGCCATGGTGGCTGAAAGGTGATATGCATTATTCCCATATGGCAGACATGAATAGGACTGCACCGAAGGAAGCACGACATTTGACAAGGCACAGACCCAGGCGAGGACGGAAAAGATGTAGATCACCTGGACATAGCTGTAATTCCCATTGCCAAAGCTGCTCCTGGGCTTGCTGGGCTTGCTGTAGAGATCCATCATGGGCTTCTGCTCAGCCAACTTCTTCTGTTTCTGAGCTGCGTTGCCATTCTCCTTTACACCGTTGGTGTACTGGCAATCGGTACGCTCCCTGGCGATAGTCGGGTGGTAGTTCAGCAGCAGGAATGCCACCAGGCACACAACCATCATGGCACTCAGGAAGAAGAAAAACACCTCAGCAGAGAAGTTGGCCGGCTGGTACCGGGCCTGGAGGTCATAGGTCATAGCGCTGTCAGAGCCGTTTACTTTGTGGTTCAGAGAGTGGGTAGCATTCACACAGTGCACCACCCCGACACCCTGGAATAAAGCCACTAGGGCTGGCAGCAGGCCGCTCATACCCTCTCCGATATAGTAGGTGGTGAGATACTGGGGCTTGAGGCGCATCATGAAAGGCAGGAACGTGACAGAGGAGGTGCAGTCAACCATTGAGAGAAAGAAGGTCAGGATGAAGAGCGCTATGCTGCGCGGCGCGCCTGCCACCACCATGGTTTCCTTCCAGAAGAATGCCAACAGGAAGCTGGCTACGCAGCCCAGGGCGACGATCACATATATGACCACGGTCTCATTCAGCACACCAGGCTTGAAGCGATGAATCAGGGTGACAAAGAGGGGCCCCACGTTGGCCATCTGGATGATGACAGAGAGGTAGGAGGGCAGGTACCAACCCTCTGGGATATGAGGCACAATCAGAGGCAGTTCCACCCACAGGCCGTTGATGGCCACCCAGGAGCCCATGCCAAACAGGCATGCCATCAGGTGTGTGAGAAGTGACATGGTGGGTGGCCACGTGGCAGGATTATCTAAAATTAAATTAAGACAAACATACAATTAATCCTTGAAAGACAAGTGGCCTCTATACAATTAAAAGAATGTGTAACCCCTGGAAATTGCCTATGATTCAAAACAGTAAGAAGGAAACGACAGCCAGCATGAAATCACCTAATTTGGCAGAATGATAGCATTTCCATATACTGTATAAACCACCACATAATGAAGAGGATAAGAAGTAGGGCTGATATGGACAAATTTTCATATCTCTGTATTTATGCCAAATATTGCAATATCGATACGATATTACAGTTGAAATGTCATTCTATATTTTAACTGTTGCAACATTGAAAACTAATTTTTTTTTTTTTTAAACTGCATAATAACATGTCAATATCACTCCCAATATATCAACCATATATCAGTGTATTGACGATATATCATATTGCGATACCATTGCCTTGTTTGAGATACTGATATTGCGCATGTTCATACCTCTAACGATACAATAACATTATAGTGGATAAAATGCAGAAGCAGTGAAAGCGTAAACAACTCACCAGCTAACAGAGCATAATAAACCCTCACAGATACTGGCCCACTCACTCCAGAAGAAATAATAAATAACAAATAATATAAATGTCCAACCCTGGCTCAAGTCCTACACTAACCAGCCACCTATACTGTACATTCCTTTAAATCTCATATGGGTTATCTCGGAGTAATAGAGAATCCTAGGGGAACTCCGTAATTAGTAGCATTAGGCAGTCAATTTAATAAGTCCATAGGTAATGAAAGCTTTAATAGTTCAACTTTTTTTTTCTTTTTTTCCTTCTTGTCTACTACTTGCCTCCATAGTTTTTCTAAGCGTATGATTGGTTGAGAGTTGGGATGAGCTGGTGGGTGTGTGTGTGTGCTGCGCCTGGTTGGAGCAGGAGGTGTGTGTGTCTGAAGAGCACACGTGCACTAGGTTTTTTTTAAAACGGTATAGCTATTTTCAAAAGATTTGTATACATTTTGAGCTTATGACAGCAGTGGCTCAGGGGTAGAGTGGCCGGTTGGGAACTACAAGGTTGCCAGTTCGAACACAGGCTCCCCCAGAGTCAGTGTCAAAGTGTCCTTGAGCAAGACACTGAACTCCTAATTGCTTCTAATGTGCAGTTGGTGCGGCATATTAATGGGTGAATGTATTGCACAATCTTTTACTTTTTGTACTTTAATTCAATTTTGATACCAATACCTCTGCACTATCACTATTATTTTGAATTCCGGACGTTTAATACATTATTTCTATATTGTAGTATTGATACTTTTACTTTAACAGTATTAAAGAAAATATCAGTCACGTCATATAATCAATACTTTACATTTATAGTTGAATATTAAAAAAAGTTCAAACGGAACAAAACAAGTTAATAAACTCCAATGCATAGCTTTCTGAAATTATGTCATGTGGCAGTCAAATCTATGGACTTTTAATGTTTGTTATGGACTTACATTTTTGTTTAGGGTAGTTTTTTGCCAGCCTAAAGTGTATGGACTTTTAAAAAAGAAATCTGGGCGCCCCTCGATTATGACATGCTAACGGTTTATGACATGGTGTTGCTCCATCAGTGTTGATACAGCACTGTATGGAGGCACTAAACATGTTTTCATTGTATGTTCCATACAATGACAATAAAAGATCTTTTCTTATCTAATAGGTGCAAATGTGATTAGACAGACATCTTAAAAGAACTCAGGCGCTCTCTGTTAAGCAAGGCACCTTTTTTCCTAGAATGGATATTCAAGCTGTGAGCTTGTGATTCGGGGAAAGTGGCGACCGCATCATATTATTACACCATTACACTATCTTATATCTTATATCTTATATATTATATACTATTATATATATTATATATATTATCTGACAACATCTTACACTATTACATTCATTATTATTATTATTCTATTTGACACTGAGACAACTTGATTTGACACTTGAATTGAATTGAATTGAATTGAATTGAATTGAATTGAATTGAATTGAATTGAATTGAATTATCCCAGACTAGAGTCTTCTAGGTGAAAGCCATTGTTATTATGGCAATAATATCTCACAGACCGAAGAAGACATACAACAACGAGCACGAGCAGGCATGCAGTTCTCTACCAATTTCTTGTTTAGGCTTTGTGAATTATTCCTACTCTAGTTAATGTTCTCTGTTCCAGGAGAGAAGCAAAGTCACGGCTGCATGTACTCTGGTATAGTTTACTGGTATTTGTTCTGACGCGGCACATTGTACGAATGTTTAAACGGAGCATGGCATCATAATTAACAGAGCCATGTGGGTTTGTTGTGTTTTAGTGCACAATGCCTTTTACGTGCCTTTTACTTTGTATTGTTGACAAATAAAGTTGAACCCTGAACCTTGTTATGTGTGTGATGTACCAACATCCCCTTCTCGTTTAAAGATCAATAACATGTTCCTTTTCCTTACAGGGAAGTGTATTGTTTCAACTGGCTTAAAATATCAAGAATCCAGTAAGGTAAGCACGACCACCTACTGTACACTAGTAGCAGTAGAACTATTACATAATCTAAGAAAACATCTGATACAGCATTGTTTATTGACCAGAAGGATGGCGTGCAGGTCTTTGATCAATGAAAGAATGGCAAATACAATACATTGAATGCATGCAGGTCCTCAAAACCGCATATAAAGTGGAAGGGGGAAAAAACATTAGGTAACAATATTAGGTAACAGATTAAAAGGATATAATTTTCTCTCTAATACATTTTTGAACTTTATTAATCCATGTAAATCCTGTTGAGATACAATACCTATTTTGTTTTTAGAACTCTGTCCAAAATATCAGCAATAAATGTTTTTGACAACATAACATAAACATGAACCACTTAAAACACACGTTGATTGGAGTCCCAGGTCTCTAATGTCTTTTTTGTTCTACATTAAATTAAGTAAATGTACGACTTGTGAGCTTGTCGAAGCAAGCAAGAAAGTGCAATGTAGAGTGTAACATAACTTTTAAATAATTTAAATATAAATAATAAAATACATACAAAAGTTGATTAAGCAATGCATTAAAGTTTGCAGAAACATAAATTATACAAGAGAGAGCACATTTATGAAATAAAAACAAATAAGCAAAGTTAAGCTTTCCAGGAAGACTTTTACCCTGTAACAAATTTAAGCATGATTTGATATTTTAATTTGCATAGTAAAATAAAAAGGAGGATGGCATGCATCCTTGAAGACGTATTACTCACATGCAGATCAGTCGCAGTTTGAGGTCTGTGTAGGAGAAAGAAGCCAAAGTCCTGTGTGTTAAATGCCATGCGAGAGCCGACGGATTATAACTTCTGGAGGAGGTGGGTGTGTGAGAGTCTTTAGCCAACCAAGACACACACCGACTTAACGTTTGTCATCATTTTAAAACCCATAAATATGTATTCTTTATCTTTAAGACCTTCAGAAAGAACATCTGCAGTCACATTCTCACCTAAGTAAGATTCCTTTGTCTCCTCTGTGGAAAAGAACTTCTGATCAACTCAATTCTAGAAATGACTGATTTAATTAATTCTGCTTAAGGGGATCATGGGGACTATGCTAAGGGGTGAAAAACTGTATTGTTTTCGCAGTTGCATAATACATATTCCACTGGCGGAAATGTGATGTACTGACTGAAACGTGGATACAAGATTATTGTCATAGCAAAACAATATACTGTATACTGCAGGTTTGATTTGTAAACAAGAGGGGCAGAAATTTGCCTACTACTTTGTATAACAGATACATATAGCAGATCTACAAGCTCACAATATCAACTTGCAGATCTGCCATTTAAAGATATCAAATATCAAAAGAAAAGAAAGGGCATGGATTCCCCCCCTGGCAAATTTAACTCTGACTATATGGTATTATTTCTGGGGAAATAATAATAATATTTTCTGCTAATTGATGTTCACTGCTTACCAGTTGTAGTGAAGGGAATATAGCTATGCTGAATCTGGGTGCTGATATGCTGTTTGGATAAGTTCACGCCTGTGTCGGGCCAGAATACCACTTTAGGCCCTTAATTTAAAATATTTAAGAATGAGAGGCTTGATGCTGGCCGGGGTTTCCCCTTTTTTACTGTTCTCCTTTGCAGCCATACAGACGTGTAACAGCCTTACACACAAGTGTGTGTGGTTTTATGGTCGTTGACGCAAGGAGCATACCAGACACTCTGGTTTGAACTTGAAGCAGGCTCAAACTAACTGAATTTGTCTTATCTTATGACGACTGATTAGTCTGAATTGGATTTGATGCTGTCTCTGATGCTGCGTTCACTCACAAAGATACAGTCTACCTTGTAATACTCATTATACCCGTTGTCGCTGTCTCTGTGTACCTTTTGTGCCCATAATTATGGAGATCTCTATATCTGTCTGTTCATGACCTTCATGGAGATTAGGTCAAACTGCAGCTTCACAGAGACTATACAGACCAAAGATGACCAGCGAAGCAGGCTCGGAAGACTGAGAAATGGGGTTCCACAGGGGTCTGTCCTCTCACCAATGCTGTCCCGAAAATATGGTGTTCGCCCTGGAATCTCGGGTTCCTCCGCAGCATCCTCCATGCCATGGAGGACAGTGGTGGGTCGCTAAGGCCCTTTCATACTGTGAAACGAGTCGAGGCCATCATACTCGCAGTGAGGTCCTTAATCATTGACCCTGCTGATCCCTTTGGTTCAGAATCTCAGATGCGCAAACCCTGTGCTTGCAAAACCAAGGGGACCGCCCAACCAACTCAGACCAACCAGTGCCGTTCACTTTAGAAAACTATACAGGCACCAGGATCTGTATCATCAGGGCGTGTGCTCTGATGGAACATGCAACGGCAAAACTCTACTCTCCGTTCAGGTTTCAGCTTACGAAGGAAATGGGCAACAACTAAGTGAATAATTCCACTTCTCCCTCTGGGCCCAATGTTCATTCCAACAAGTGACTGAATGTGCATCATCGTGTTGGTAGAAGTCGTGCAGGCCCACCGCTACCCTACAAGGTTGAACATCTGGCTTCAGGCTAGGGAGGCAGAGTATGGAGCCATCGGAGGTGAAGCTATGGCGGAGTGGCGCATGCGTGACAGAGATTGATTGTAACGAAGGCTTTCACCTAGAGCTCCATATAAGGAGACAACCCATAGAGCTCCATATATGAGGACGACGTAAGGCCAGGTGTCGTTTTGTAGCAATGCTTCTGCATAGAGAAGTAGGCCACCTCTCTGCAGCACACATTCCCTCTGGGGGACAGTATTTCACACATTTACTAAGTTGATTCTATTCGTAATTGTTAGCCGTATATGAGCAGGTCAAAATAGTTGATCATTGATCGCAAAGTTGTGTTTATATCTCGTCCGATTAGAACTTAACTGGGATGCCGAAACTCTAACACATCTGGGTTGTAAGGCCAGCCATGTATCTAGTCTCCTCTGCAAGGTATGTCCCACAACTTAGCATCTAACCACATGATGCCCAGAACCACCAGAGCATGTGGACTCTGGCGGCAAGGTGGATCTGCTCCACAAGTTCCTTCACCTGCTGTTATAACTCTGTGAATCCTTGTAGAACTGTCCTGCCACCATTCCTCAACGCTTCTGACTTTGTTGGTGTTGGATTACCTGGTTGATCAATTCAGAGAACTGAGTGCTGACCCAGACAGGAATTTCCTGAATCTCCTGATTCATATTATCAAGGTTTTTCCCCTCTCATGGCTGTCAATTACCGCTTTGTAAATTAGAAATTACGCTTCAGCATTGTTCACTGTCAGTTAATTATTAAAAAAATAAAAATGTATCCCATCGGCTAATCTTCCAAGAATGCCAGTCCACATTAAAACATAACATCATACAAATAATAACCAAGTATTACAGTATAGACATAAAAATACAACATTTACACACACAGCATGTGCCTGACCATAATCTATGGTTATATAGTACTACCAGGCCAGCATCCCTGCACTGACAGTACAACTAACAGTACAAGCCAAACTGGCTTAACATTTGAAGTTTTGGAAATTAATGCAATATAGACACTCAAGTACTGTGGATCATACCGTGCTTTTCACCATACGTATCTGCCCACTACACATAATTATTTCAATCTGTAAAACTATTTGATATATTATGATGTAGTAGGGGGGTCCTGCTTCATCTCTGTCTCAGTTAAGGGGGTCTTGGCCTGAAAAACTTTTAAACAGATTATAACATTTGTGCTAGTCCAAGCCATACATGTCTAAAACCGTTACTTTTCTGACAGTGGAAAAAAGGACCGTAGAATCAGGTAGATGTGGTGAGCTAGCTTTGAAATCCACATATCAAGTTGCATGGAAGCCTTCTCCAAAATAAATAAAGTAAGGGTAAAAGGGTCCCTGTCAGTGCCATGAAGGATGCAAATTTTCTGCATGAAATTGAAAACATTTGAGAACCACTGTGCTCTATTATGACAATATAAAATCTATTCTAGTCTATAGCAGTAAGTCAAGTAATAATAGCCTAAAAGCAAGTCAGATAAATATTGCTAGTACCATCTATAGCCCAAATTTCAATCTGCTTCTATTAAAACTATACCAGCTTGATGTTTGCTTGGCACACTTTCAGCTCCTCACTGTAAACAAGAACACACATGCGTTCATCGGATGTAGGCGAGCTTAAAAAGATTGAAACACATTAAAACATTTATGCTGAAGATATTTTAGTTGAAACTGAGAATAGAAGTGTGACCCAGACCCCCAGGCTTTAGTAACCAAAGTAAACATTATGCCCACAAAAACTGAAAAACTACTTGAAACAAGTGCCTGTGTTTGTTTTCCAAACAGCAACCATAAAAAACACCATGATACTTGCATGAGCATCAGCTGATGGAAAATGATACAAATCCAGACAAGAAAGCTGGTAATAACATTCTAAAAGGCCAGTGACATTTACCACATTTGACTCATTGAAAATCAGTACAAAAACAAAAATGTATAATTATTTCATCATAATTGTAAATAATTTGACATTCACGGCATTGAGGTACTGTAGCAGTGTGTTCAACAAAAATGTACATATACAGGTACTAGTGCATATTACAGAACTGGCACAATCCCTTGTTCACAACTAAAGACATCTATTAATAGCAAATCCACAGTCTTCCCTTAAGGCACCATTAGCTTAGTCTACACATTTGGAATGATCAAAATTTTAACTGGTATCAGTTAAAATGTTAGTACAAAATTTGCCTTGCAAAAACTTTAAAACAAGCATATCAGTTCTCAGGCATGATCAATTTCACAGGAGATCCATGAATGTCACTGCATGTAAGCAATAAATCTAATCTAGATAAAATTACTTGCCCTAAGTCATTGCATTTTAAATTATATTACAGTATTTACAAACAGACTTCAAAATTCAACATATCTGATAATGAAACATTTGGATACAAATGCTCTGTTAAATTGAACAATATAAATACTGGAAAATAGAGGTAGCCAGCCTTTTCAAAGTGGAAAGGAAGTCTTACTACATTAAAGAAATAATAATAATAATCAGTAGATGAAGTAATATATTTTTCTGGCAACAGTATATGCTACTGTTAATGTTTCTTAGATCTTGGGGCAACCACTGACCAGTGTGGATGAAACGTTAGTGATTCTTTCCCTGAGTAAATCATAATTTTCACATGATATCAGGGAGGGGAAAAACAGCAGCTACAATGTCAGCAGCAATTATAAGCAATTCAATAAGTCTTATTGAATAAGATACATACAGATCGCTATCAATGCTTCACAAAGCACTTGTGGCATTTTACATCCCAACAGCCAGTGCACAGCAGCTGAATGCACCCATCATCTTGGAATGTTTTATTTTTACTAGTCTCCCAGGGCTTTCAGTGCCTCTTTGGTTTTGGAAGTTATGCTTAAATCTTGGCATGGTCGTGAAGAAAGATTTAGCCTGTCTGGTGCTTGACTTTGACCACGCTCAAAATAAAATGTAATTAAGCAGAAAATTAATTCGCCTATATCCTATTAATTATATCCTATAAATCAATTGGGGTTATGTCCAAAAACAAAAAAATAAATAACTAGGAGAACCTTAATCATCACATTTGCCACTAAAGGGAGGTTTAAACTTAGTTGCACGCCGATGTTGTGCCCCGAAAAGAGCCGATCCACAAGCTCACAATGTGTAACGCTGCAACACTATTGAGCATGTAGATCTCTAATCTCTATTTTTGGTGCACATCATCAGCACGTAACTAAGTATAATGGTGCTTTAACTGCAGTTATTCACACATTCCTGAGACCTTTCAAACACATGGTACACGCTAACAAGGGGGAACATGGTTAGGGCCCCGATGAGCGAGCCGGCCTGGATGGAGATGCCGCACCACAGCAGGGCGGCGTGGCCTGCCTCGTGAAGCAAAGTCCCAATCGCCACCTTCAGATAGGAGAAGAGCCCTGTGAAGATGATCCAGGCTATAACCTGTGTAGCGGGAGAGGGCGGTAGTTAGAACAATATGTAACACACATCCACCTATTTTGGTACAAACTGTAGGGGCAGTGAAATATAGAAAGGGAAGGGTTGACTCACTTTAAAGGCTCCAAACTTTATTGCAGTTTGGAGCATTCAAGGTGAGCTCTGAGCCCTTTTTAACAGTAGTTAGATATATCCACATATACTTATATAAGCTAAGATGTGAAACAAAACAGCTTCAGTTGTGTTAATAATCTGATGTAACAAATGGCATGTTAATTTACCACTAAGGTCACTCCAGCAGCATACCCCAGGAGAGGGGGACAGGGGCTGAGTGCTGCTAATGCCATGAGATATGCAGCAAACACCCCTCCTCCCAAAGCCATGAACCCAAGTCCCACAGAAGACCTGGAAGGTAGGGAGTTAAATTATCACTGGACAAGACAAAACCATACACGTCACACAAATTTGTAAAGATTTACAAATTGTAAACCTGTCTGGCACAGAGGGTGACTTCTGCTGTAATTATTCTCCTTTGACAACCACATTTATTCACCTGAGGAGAACGAACATGGCCACGAAGCAGGCCAGGGGATTGGCAATGTTGCCAAGGACAACAGACAAGTGATAGGTCATGGTGCCATAAGGCAGACAGGAGAAGCTCTGTGCCGATGGCAGGACTCCGTTAGTAAGTGCATTGGAGACCCCAAGCAGCACCAGGAGGTAGATGTTGCGTGACGTCCAAAAGGTCTGAACGGGAGGCTGCACCTCCAACTCCACCTGATCCTCAGACACTGGCGTTCCTCCGTTTTGTAGCGGGTGCGTCTCCTCCACATCTGCCTTTTCCGCCACTGCGGTGGACTCTGGCTCCAGCTTAGGCGGAACCTGCTGCTTCAGTTGTGGCACTGTCTGTCTTTGTATAAGCCCTTGAAAGCAAAGGGCTGAGATGGACAGCATAACAAACAAAAACCAAAAGAAGTTCTGGGCAGGAAAGTTCTCTTTCAGGTACACGGGCTGCACAGTGCCATTCTCAGTTTTACAGTCCACCTTCCCCACACCCTGCCCCAATGCTACGATGCTAGGGAACAGGGCACTGAGGCCCTGGCCAATGAAGAACGTGCGAATGTACTGAGGTGGGTAACGGAACATGAAGGGCAGGAAGGTGACATTGGACGTACAGCAAACAAGCGACAGCACAAAGGTGAACAGCAGGAACGGTACTGATCTTTCCTCTCCGGCGACTTCCGTTTTACGGTCCCAGAAGATGGCCAGGAAGACAGATGTCACCACTGCCAAAATCTGGATGAAGTGGATCACCAGGCGCTCATTCAGTCTTCCCGGGGCACAGTGGTGGGTAACGGTCACGGCAATTGGACCCAGGTTCCCAAATGCTATCAGCACAGAGAGATACGCTGGCAAGTTCCACCCTGGAAACAAAAGGGCCGTGTTAATGTAACACATGCAACAAGAATGCTGTGAACGCTCAGGTCAATAAATAACCAATGGTCATTCATACAGATGGCTCCTTTATGACTGGATTATCAGTTGCAGTTCTAGAACTTGAACCTGACATCATGGCAAATTCAGGGGTTCATTCACCATGAACTTTAGCCTATTATGTGACAATAAATTAATAGTAAAAATGAACAGTAGAATCTTTATTATTATTCATTGTCAGTCAGTAAAATATATTTTTAAAGTCCGACAGACAAGTTGAAGGAGTACAGCAAGCATGGCATTACAACCTGCATGCACTTGTCTCAGACAAAGCATCACCATCATTCAGCCTCCCTGGAAATAAAAGTCTGGGTTTCCGAGGCTAGCCTAATTGTGGCTTTAGCTTTAGATCAAAAGGGTTAGGTAAGTTTAGGTATTGTCCATCGCATCTGATGATTGATATCACACGAATTATTAACGCGACAATATTATCTGTCACACAAGACAGTCACACACTCACACTGACCTTCAGGCAGAACGCCGACAACCACGGGGAGTTCAAGCCACAGACAGTTGACGGATATCCAGGAGCCCATAGCGAACAGAGCCACCATAACATGGGTCGCCGCAGCGCTGTTCCACCAGGTACCTGCCATCATCGTGCAGCGCTGCTTTGACAGACTGCAGCCAACCGATGGCCGCCCTCCGCTGTTTATATCGACCTAGTTAAACGTGTTACTTTATGTGAAACGGACATAACAGACGAGCAGCAGTATTTTCTAGACGATGATTCTTCATGGCTCGCCGGGTAGCACTAGCACTACTGTAGGCCGAAATTGAGCAACGATGGAGAGTTGTGCAAATCTCTCTCCGCCCCCAAGAGCACAACACAGCCAGTCGGAGTGTTCCAACAACCAGGGGGGGGCGGGCACTAGAACATGGGTGCGTTCGTTTTCCATTTCCTTCGGATGCAGAGGGCACGCACCCCAACAAAAGTTTTCCAATGGGTCCTAGGCTCGTAGTGACATAAGCAAAACACCACCGAAGTACTGTGACCCACTGAACTAGTTTGTTACCCGGATTGCCTGTTGTCCTTTCTTGAACCCCTCAATGATTGGGTACATCTACGACAATACAGCTTCAATATTTAGCCAACAATCTAAAAATGGCATTTATAACTGTTTAATAAATAATCAATGTATATACTCCAGATATTTAGCTGTTTTGCTTTAATACTTATCTAGGATTTTTCTATCATACTATAAAATTCTGACAAATACGTTAATCTAAAATAAAAAGTCAACAAATTAGAAAGTTAACATTTTATTGTGCACAAGTCTTGCAGTCATCAAAACAGCCAATGGCTGTACTTTATTTGACACATTAATGTTGTGGTACAAAATGCAAAACGGTCGTTGCAAAAGGCATAGTAACAAAAAAAGAAAGTTGTAAAACATAGTAACTTTCCTCCAATACAATGAGAATAGATTACACTCTGACCATGAGCAACATTTAAACTACAAAACCTGATGTGATCTTTTAGATTATCATTAATGTATTGATGTATGTAGTGTACATCCCAAACAGCTCCTGGAATATACAATGGAGTCAACAAGTCTGCATTTAAAGACTGCTCAGCCAGTTAGTGGACAAACCACCCAGTCTGTCCTCTCCATCGGCTCTTTATTTCCTGTATCTCTACACACTTATCTATCTGGAATAAAAAATAAAAATTGCAAACATTGAGGTCGCTGAGCACTTAGCTTATGAACAGTAATCACATTTTAAATTCTTGAATCAAATTACTTTCTTATCTGACAATGCAGTGTCATATTACAGTACAGGATTTGGGTCTTTCTTCTACTAGCCAAATCAAAGAATCTCTGAAGCCGTTGCTTTCCTGCCTACACAAGTTTGAGGCTCTGTTGTAGGCCTGGGTTTGAATCACTTTATTTTTGACACAAAAACAAAAATTGCAGTCAGATCTACAAGCTTACACACAATGGTGACGTACAATGTGAGCTTGAACATATGAACATCATTTCTGTGTCAGTTTAGGGGCTTTTGTGTGTTGAACAAACCAAGGAACCAAGGTGTAACTCGGTTTAACACGGGGAAGCGCAAGTTTCAATCTATTAATCATTTCATGCTGCGAGTGGCAAATTAAATTCAAGTTTGGGTTATCATTGTCAAGCACCATTTTTTGGTACAGTATCTCACAGTGGAGTGCTTTCCGTTTTTCAGCAAGTGTTTCTCCATCAAAACGGAGCAACAGTTTATCAACATCTTGCTGTGTCTTGCAAGGCCCTCCATTTTTAGTCACAATAGCTACTACTACATCTCTGTCCATAGGAAGGCTTAGGAAAGCAGGTTGCTCATCGGCAAGGTAGTTTGCCTGATCGTCATGCACATAAGTAATTCCCCCTACTTTCTCTTTAATCCAGTTTTGATCATGCTCATAAGTAATTCCCCCTACTTTCTCGTTCATCTTGTTTTTATCTAAACATGGTCTTTTTAAATGGTATGGCATAGCGCGTCTTTGACGAGGGCGAGTGGTCTTTCCACCCCGTTTGAAGCTGCTCTTTCCTCTTTTCCGGCTTGGGTGAAAATCTGGTGAATCATCTCCAAATGCATCAAGACTACTGTCCTCGGAGTCACTCGACCGAGTCAACCATGAGAAATCTGAGGATTTATAATCCGGCCCTTTCTTCTCGTCTTTGTCTTCCTCCTCATGACTATAGACATAGGGATATTGTACCATTAAAATGGAAAACATGCAGGCTGACAATTGTTGGCATGTGTGTGGTGTTGGGCTTTCACAATATATTCCTCCTGGCAGAAAATCTTTCAAGTTTTCTTCTGTAGCAACAATAATCACCTTGAGCATCTTCTGCAAACAGCCTTTTATGCGTTCCAAATTTGTGTGTGGCTGACAAAGATAATGCGATACCCTATCAAAATGTTTTTCTTGAAATGGGAACTGCAGGAAAACATTCGCAATCGCCTCAGGTTCCAGGAGTAGTGAAGGATCTTGACACCATTCAATGAGCTTTTGGTAGAGGGAGAGTATGTATTGGCTGAAGAGTGTGTATTCAGCTCCACTTTTCAGGAGCTGGCAGTATGGACCCAGGATTTTGAGGTAAATGATGCCAAGAACACATACAAGGCTCTGTAGTACATCATCATTTGCATCAGTGACAACACTCTCCAGAATAATATTCGGGCAGTCATCAATTTCCAGCTCAAGCAAGTCTGAAAAGAAGGGGGGAATCTCCTGGTGGTGGTGAATAAGGCCTGCTGCAGCCTCAAAGTATTTGGTGAACTCGTTCGACATATCCAACGCCAGCTTTGATGCATTTCCCTTTTCTTTACAGAAAGCTTCCCAGTGCCTTCTGTAGTTTTGCTTGGCAGGAGCGTGAGGGCTTAAGACATCAGAGGCCATATGGATGTAACGTGAGGTTACACTTTCAGAGAAGTTCACAAAGGTCTTGAATTTCGGATTCCCATCGCGGCCTAGTTTCTTTCCCGTTTCCTGCATTATTTCCCCTTCAATGCTCATCAACTGCAGCTCAATTGCATCATGTATGTCAACAAGGAAATGGGCATTGTAGTGTAAAAAATTCAAGGGAGGTGCCAGTGTAATGTTTTCTGAAACTGATGTGATTTTTGTCTCCAACTCCATAATTTCTGGGTGATGTTTGCATGTTAGCACATAGTGATTTTTCAGAAGATCCAGAGATGACTTCTTGGAAACATGAGTTTTTCCACCATACACCTCTTCAAGCTTTTGCACATTGAGCATAGCGATGTCTAAGAGTGTTAAAGATTCCTCTTTATCATCTTGGGGGCCTTCGCCGTTATTGGGTTGATCACCGACGCCTACATCCCACAAGGGGTAATTTTCTTCTCTGACAATTTCCTTTTCAGAGACACGTTCCCCTTTTTCTGTTATAAGCTTGTCATCTGAATGTTCTTCCATACTGGGAACATATTCACAATCATCTTTGATTATCGCATTTTCATGATCAGATTCGTTTATGCGTTTCTTTGGACCAACGTTTCTTGGCACAAGTTCAAATGGAGTTTGAAGTAAGTTCTCCATTGCTGCGTTTCTCCTATGACTTCTGGTCTCACGATTCCGATATAGGCGTCTAAATTGTTTTATTTTTGTCCTTAAGGATTTGTAAGCCTTCTGAATATCCCCATCCTGACAAAACTCTGGATTAAAAAATTTGAGCCAAGTAACCAAGATTACTGGGTCAAGTTTCTCCCTGGTAACAAAGTTAGTCAACTCAAGGATCAAACCATTTGTGATCACCTCAATAGACTGTGCTCGCTCAGCAAAATCTCTCATCTCCAGCAGATCTTTTCTCTCAACTCCAATGCTGTCACATATTGGGCCAACAAAATTAAAGTGCACAGCTGACTCCAGGAAGGATTGTCTAGCATCACTTCCTAAACTCAATGTTGTTTCAATGCCCGTTTCAATCAAACGTTGGAAATCAGCAGACTTATGCTCCGGGAAAATCTTCTGCAACCATTCAATCACAGAAATCCAAGAAAGATGACTGTCATCTCTCATAAGTCCTATTTGAACCAAAACTTTGTTTTTGCATGTCGACTTGTCAAGCTCTAAACCTTCTCCTGTTTGAGGTCCAAAGAAGTCTTTCCGAAGAAGTTTCCAAAATGTCTCATCTCCTGTAAAACAAAGATATTGCTTAGTATCAATTTGGAGGATATTAAAGGACAAAACAACGGATACAAAATCTTAGGTTTCTTAAAATCAAATGTTTTCAGTTTATAATTATAGGAAGTAAGAATAAGAGCCCGAAATAACAAATGAAGATAAATGCAAAAACGTTGCTTGTTAATTTACTAATCTGCTGCATGTATGCACCAATCACATTTCTGATCGAGTGAGTGTTTTGTGGAGAGTGAAAGCCTAGCTCCGTTTGGATTGGAACCTCTATATCTACGCTGCTGTGCTTAGATCCGAGATGAGGTTCCGAAGTAAGCCATTCCTGCACTGATAGAAATGAGAATCTAGCTGGGTAGAGCCCATCGACAAGTAGTGGAAACCCCTTTCGCAGTATTTATTTCAAAAAGTAAAAGGTATCTACTACAATTACCCCGGTTTTCCCAATGCATTCTTGCGGAAGCAGTACTGCGCATGTGAAGAGGGGTTGACTGGACTACTTTTCTTTTAATTTAAGCCTGATTTTAAGCAGTTGTTTCATGCCTCAGTTAAAATGTTAGGGGCCTATGCTAAGTTTATCAACTGTATCTTTGTTCTGATACCTTTTCCTTTTTGAAATAAATACTGCGAAAGGGGTTTCCACTACTTGTCGACGGGCTCTACCCATTTCAAGCAGCACAGGGATAGCTTTAGCCGGAACCTCATCTCAGAGCTAAGTGCAGCAGCGTAGATATAGAGGTTCCAAACAGAGCTAGTGAAACCCTAACTATAACTTGTCAGTCTTTGTAAACAAAAGAGTTGCTGCAGACACATGCCACTGCGGGCTGAGCTGTGGGGGGGTCCTTTAAAAGCATGTTTTTCCAACCTTTTAATAGATAATTGCACATTAGATCACACACACACACGTAAACTTACTCAGATTCGCCTCAGCCACAGCTACCTTCCCATACAGAGAAATGACGCTTTCTTCCTCCATTGTGTCAACACAGTGTCAGGTTTCTAAACCACCTGGAGACACATGAATGATCAAAATCAGATACATTCCCGATTATTAACTGCGGTGAATAATATATTCAATTAAAGTTTGTTTGGTAGCGTGAGTTGTCGGCGTTTGTACAGCATGGCGCGGTTAAAGTAAAAAATAATTAACGTTAGTGCACGAGTGCAGTGTGACTGAACATAGCACTCGTAAGGAATGTTGTAGGAATGTAACCAGCGAGCGTTTACTTTAGCATTAGCATGGCTCACCAGTAAAGTGGAAAGCCTGGTGAGGCGACAGGCGAGGTTACCAGTAAAGCCATGTCTATGAGTAAAGCAATCGCAGATCGCACTGCATGCTTTTCTATTCATGTTACTTTAGTTACGTGCAGCATTTCAGGCCCCTGACTATTTGCACATGTCTTTGAATGTATATCTTTATAATTTCAGCATTACGACTTACCACGACAAACTCACGTTGTGCAGGTACTATGTAGGTACTAGGTAACCCTTCTCTCACTTCGTCAGCACTGGATTTAACTTAACTTTGGAGAATACACTCTCTTTCTTATCTTGCAGACTCGCAGATCCTTCTTTTAGTGTTATGAGGGCATGTTGGTTGCAATGCTTGCAGGTACATACTGCCACCTACTGAATCGGAGTATGTACATAACTAGTCCCTGGATAATTTATTTAATTTTAACATCATGCATACTTACATTAATATAATACATTCTACGATTAGATATACTGCGCACTGTAATATTCCACTGCCCAATAATATTCTCCTGTTTCCATGGGCTCCAATATTTTATGCCTTTCCTAATCTGATATGCTTTTCAGATTGCAGATGCGGTCAAATGGTCTGTCCTCTAAACAAAATAATTAAATGAGACACATTCATTTTGAGGGAAAAACAAAAACAACATTTTACAACTTGCTTTCTGAGCGACCCATATAAGCGGCCCCACGATAAAATGGAAGAATGGGATATCTCATATCATATCTGTGACTTTACGAAACATATTAAAGGACCACTTCACCACTTTTCAACCTGCCTTCATATAATTGGTCCTCACTAATGTTCATGATAAAACATCACCATTTTTTTCTACTCAGTCTGTGTCTCATAGGAGGGCTGTGGGCAGTTCAGAAACTGTCCTCCATG
Organism: Benthosema glaciale; assembly: GCA_900323375.1. NCBI lineage: Eukaryota > Metazoa > Chordata > Actinopteri > Myctophiformes > Myctophidae > Benthosema > Benthosema glaciale. The sequence goes on from OOFJ01109622.1 coordinate 25,515, forward strand.
CGCATCATCGCTAGACAGATTTTTTTTTAAACAATATTATTTTGAAAAAATATTTATATTTTTATCATCATGCGAACAATGG
>OOFJ01109630.1:0-15642 GCA_900323375.1 Benthosema glaciale
GGTGAGTTTTCGTCAGTTTTTTACACTTCAAAGTGCTGTGTGATCACCAAATATAGATCTTTAAATTACTTACAGGTGTGTAGGTTCTCTCTATGAAAGTTATGAAGCAAAACGTATTCGGCGGTCAATTGCAATAGACCGATTCTCCGAACCTTACGTTTGGCTTGATAACGTTTCATAGAGAGAACCTACACGCCTGTAAGTAATTGCAAATTAAAGATCGATATTTCACGCAGCACTTTGAATTGTGAAAAATGGACGAAAGCTGACCGACATATGATTAAAACAAAAGACGTGTTCTTGGAGCTCCATGCGCCATGAGTAATAAAAAAAAAGCGCAGCACCAGGCTGCAGCGGGTCACGGGTAAGGCTGAAACAACACTGGGCATAACGGGCAAAGATAAGGGGTCTCTTAAAGGCAATGGGATGTGGCACAGGGATTGGTTGAGTTGCTGAAACGCCCAAACCACACCTATGCATAATGTAACGTGTCGCGGAGGTGTTTAAGGGATTTAGAATGGTCACCAAAATAACAGTTTTAACGGGGGCACGCCCGTTCCCTTAGGCTAGATGCCCTAATAGTGGTATTAGAAAGTTGCGACAAAATTCGAGCCCTGGGTGTCCAGGGCCTTACCAGGATTCTTGTAGCAAAATATTTGGTCAGTTTTAGTGGACACTGGGTGCCAGGGCCTTACCAGGCTTCTTGTAGCTAAATATTTGGTCAGTTTTAGTGGACACTGGGTGCCCAGGGCCTTACCAGGCTTCTTGTAGCTAAATATTTGGTCAGTTTTAGTGGACACTGGGTGTCCAGGGCCTTACCAGGCTTCTTGTAGCTAAATATTTGGTCAGTTTTAGTGGACACTGGGTGCCCAGGGCCTTACCAGGCTTCTTGTAGCTAAATATTTGGTCAGTTTTAGTGGACACTGGGTGCCATGGCCTTACCAGGATTCTTATAGCTAAATATTTGGTCAGTTTTAGTGGACACTGGGTGCCAGGGCCTTACCAGGCTTCTTGTAGCTGACGTAGATGTAGAGGCCAAGCACGATGCCGTTGGTGAGCAGGGCGGCCCACCAGTTGATGACGAACATGACCACGCAGCAGAGCACGGCCCCCGCCAGGGACACCCACATGTTGTACCACTTGAAGCTGGGCCGCCATCCTGTGTAGCAAGGGTTACCATGGTTACCACCACAACAAAGAGGTTAACAACATCATGCCACGTCTGCCGTGTCAACGCCAATATTGTCGTAAATTTGAACAAAAAAACCCAAAACGACTAATCAAAAGTATCCCTGCTGAAAATGCAAGGCGTTCATTTAAAAACGTTCAATCGCCTCAATAGTTCACGTCCACAGAATAGACGTGCAGCTCCTCATTGGCGTTTCCAGCAAAGCGTTTTTCTCCTGTGCTCAAGATTAGAAGAAATATTTCGATGGACATCCGTAACCGTCACATAAAACTTATAAACCAATAACCGGTTTCGAGGAATCCACCAATACAACCTGCCCAAACTCTAAACTGAATTTAGAAATTTAATCTAAAATTTGGTCTGTGCCTAGTAATCACTGAAAGCAGTGACTAAATAAAGAAAGAACAAAAACAAATAAATATCAATTTGTAAGTGACCTGAGTAAGCATGTCATATTAGATTAGATTCTAGTGTTGGCCATTCAAAAAAATAGCAGATATACTGTACAATCTCACTGTGAGCATTCTTTTGGTCTTGAAAGTGTTGAATGTTTCAGGACAAATCTTCTCTTCTGGGGAGTCTCTGACACGAACCCTAACCCTTCAAACCGATGACAAACATTATAAAACTAAATGCAGCCAGTGCCTGGCATCTCAAACGCTGAAAACTCATTAAAAAAAAAAAACCAAAAAAAAAAAAAACACACAAAACGTACCAATAATAACAAATAATAAACAGTTGTAAGTGATGTTACTGAATATTTTAGCATATTAAAATAATGCTGCTTATTAAAAGAGTATGGATATGGGCATTGATTAAAGAAGAGTTAACCAAGTTAAGAGACGTCCAGTATGCGTCTAGCTGCTCGGGTGGAAATCACAGCATCTAAAAAACTAGTGGGGGTTTTAGTAACATGATGAACAAGTTGGACTGTTACACAATGGTACACTCTAGGACAAGCCACAGACACAAATGGTACGTCACACAAAAGTCAACTCGTTGACTACTATTCTCGGGCATACTCGCCATTTCAATCCAAGGCACACGCCCCCCATTGACGAGTTTTCAGTGGTTTACAGTAGAGTGTGCTCTTCTGAAAACCACGAATGACCTCGAGAGTGACAAAGATCGCATCCAGAAATCACGCGAACGCAACTTTGTCAAGCCGGTTTTAGCCAAAGTTAACTCTGGCTTTAAACATCACGATATTTTAGTGAATGGATGCTCCCCCCCGCCCCCAGTACCATTTGTGTCTGTGTATTTACATTAAGCTGCCTGGAGGGAAAGCAGAATCGGCGTGGAGGATGTTTTATTTATTTTGTACCTGGTGTTCTTCAAGAGCTTTGGTGTCAAGGGAGAAAACACACACACACATGCACGCAGACACACAACACACACACACCTATTTAAATCATTTGATAACAGTTCTACACAGGGATGCCCGATATTTTTGGCCGAGATTTGCATTAAAAAAAAGAAATCGGAAAATATCGCCATCGGTTTTAATTAATTTTCATTTTGGAAAACAATAAAATTAGGCAGAATGTGTTCATTCCACGACCGCATATATCGGCATCGGTTGATATCTGAAATAAGGAGTTTGACAATATCGGGATATCGGCATAAAAGTCAATAACGGACACCCCTACATGGCGGCTAGCCGTTCAAACCATAGTGGTGCAGAAACGTAACAATGAATGGTGTCGTTGCCATTTGTCACTTTCCTAAAACAGGTCTGCAAGGAGAAGAAAACAATACATTAAAAGAGACTGCCATCCATGGCCGCTTCCCTGGTGATAGTTGGAAAGCCCGGCCAAGCCTGAGACGGAAGGGATGCTTCAAACAACTAGAGACAGCGTGGTGGACTGGAAGTGGACTAGAAGTGGACTGGAACATATCTTTGCTGTCGGGCAGAAACCTCTTATCTCCCTAGTTTTACTTTTCGTGTTTTCTCATAAACTACTACTTGGTCATAGTCAAGTGTGGCACGAAGCAACGCGTTTTGAGCTTGTGGACCTGCTATTTTTTCCACATATGACGTTTCCACCCAACAGAGACGATGTATGGCAATCATAATGGTGAAAGTAGACCCATGACAAATCAGATATCAATTTTATCAGACTGATAAACAAAACAGTTATTGTTCTGCTAATTATAACTGTTGTACAATGAGGTTAACACCAAGACTGCACAATATTAGAAAAGCATGCAGTATTCGATAATGTCACGATAAGTACAAAAATATATAGTTTTAATGTCTTTTTATCCATTCTGTCAGCCATTCTTTCACGTTCGTCTTTACGAGAGTACAAATAACGTCTTAGAGTTAACGGTCAGTACTTTAATGTACAGAGTTTTCAAAAGATAAGAGTGAAATGCTTTGTTTTTTACCTGGCGAGTTGGCCAGGGAGGCGTGGAATACGGAGAAGTTGATCAAAGCATAGGAGGCCAGGAAGAAGTTGGAAATGATGGGAGCGATTATGTTCAGCTCCGCTGAAAGAAAGAAAGAAAGACATTCACAATTAAACCTCCACACCTCACACTGTAAAAACTCCTTTTACACAGCAAGTGTTGTATCTATTACAGCAAATCTACACGCTCTCAAAACCATCACACTGCAATGAGTTCAGAGCTTGTAGTTCCATAAAGGATTTTGACCGTTTCAGGAACCGGAGCTGGTCTGCGGTCCTATTTGCTATACAATTACAATAGCGGTGATTCTCAAACGTTTGAATTTCAAGGACCACCATAACTTGGGAGTGTTTTTAAATATTTAGGAATTCTTACGTTCTTACTTTCCCAGTTCCTTAACAATTCCCTGTAACAATACGATTCCTTAAGGATCCCAAACCTAGTTAGTCATTGTTTGTTTAAAATGATGCTAGTTGACCACAACGCGGCAAAGGGTTGAAAAGCAGAGGAGTGCAGTGAAGCTGCTCCCGTACCAATGAGGATGAAGGCCAGGGCGATGCAGAAGGTCAGGATGTATCCTCGGAGAGGCTCGTTGTTCTTGCCGTAGCCTTTGGCGAACATGCCCAGACCTGGGTAGATGTTGTCTTTACACAGAGCCTACAGCAAATAAAAACAAACAAACAAAAAAAGTTTAAATAATAGAGTGTATAGATTCATTTTTGTAATCTTTTTTGACAGCTCTGCCGCCATCACAACATCCGTCTATAGTCATGGCGAATGCTGCAGGTTTTTAGCCCCAAGGTCTGACATCGTCAGACAATGCATTTAAAAATAAAAAAGACCAAATATTTAACACCACAAGTAAATATATTAGCAATGCTTCCCATCAATTTGGCAGAGGTTGACGATAAACCAATGTGGAATGATTATGGTGAGGTATATATACCAGTGAAACATTATATGAAGTTCCACAGTATGAATTTAATTAAACTCTGAGATTGTACAAATGCAAAAAATAAAATAAAAAAATAAATGGGACAGAAATGCCCACCACAAGCCATCATGGTGATGACCCAGGCAGTGCATCCGTTAAGAGTTTCAGAAGTGGAACAAGGACAGGACGTACCTGGAAAACCTTGGGAGCGCTGACCAGCGAGGCCAAGGCCGATGACAGCGTGGCCGAGAAGATCCCTGCAGTGATGATGGGGCCGAACCCAGACACCAGGCTCATCACCTATAGGCAAGGCAAGTGTATTTATATTGCACCTTTCAAACACAAGGCAATTCATAAGTGCTTTACAGAATAAAAACAAATACAGTGTTACAATGCACATTAAATATGAATATAGAGAATATAATACAACTAAAATAAGATAAAAGGAGCATATTAATTAGAACAAATACTCCCACCATGGATAAAATAAATAATAAAAACTAAAAAGTGACAGCACAGCTCATTTAAAGCCCAGGCAAGCTGTTCTTAGACATCATTGGGAGTAAGCAATGTCAAATAAATATGTTTTTGGACTTAAAATCACTATAGTTGGGGATTGTCGTTCCAGGTTTTGGTGCATATAGCAGTGAAATGCTGCTACACCATGTATTGTTCCAACTATGGCAGGGGTTCTCAACCCGTGGGTCACGACCAAAAAAAAATGAATGGATGAAAAATGGAAATTTAGAGTTTATAATGGTTATATCTAGTTTTAATCTATATTTTCGCTATTATTAAGGTTATTGTAGCGGTCAATTTGTATTGGAGGTGGGGATGGGGGCAGGGCAGGGGTCCCGAGTCATGGCCAAAGCATTTCCGGGGGTCCCCAGCCGAAAACGTTGAGAACCCCTGAACTATGGGATGAACAATTATTAGGGCAGCCCCAGATGACCTAAGGGTTCAAGGGGGTTCACATGGCTCCAGCATGTCTGAGATGTAACTGGGCACAGAGCCAAAAATGTCAAATCAATTCTCTGGGACACTGGTAGCCAATGTAAGGTGTGTAATATGGTGATATTTTCTAGTTTTCAGGTTGTCAGGACTCTAGCAGCAGCATTCTGAATCAGTTGGAGTTGTTTGAAGAGCTTTGCTTGAGATGGATGGATGATGACGAGGTCCACAACCATGGGCGGGACTTGACAAAGGTTCAATTCCAATATTGTTTACACAAGCACACAACATTGATATTTAATGCATTCATAGACCAAAGCCACAGGATCGTTCCTATTATTCACGTCCGTCTGGCCTGCATTGTGATCCCCATACCTGGAAGTCGTTCTGGAGTCCGAACTTGCATGTCGAAAGCCCAGAATCCTTGGCGAAGTTCAGACAGGACGAGAAGTCGTAGCCGAACTTGCAGGCGGCATCGGTGCAGTTGGCCATGAACTGTCCACTGAGAGTCTCATTCACGTCCACGCCTGTGGCGTCTCTCACGATACACGAGCCTGAGTTGACCAGAGAGGAAAAAAAGTGATTTTTCTAATTGATAAATTAAAACAAAATAAAATCCTGGATAGTTTTAGCCCATTTAGACCTGAGGCCAATTCTAAAAATGCCTTAAAACCTAACCTAAGGTTTCTGAAAACCTTCAAATTCTAATTAAAATAATAATAATCTTAAAATAACTAATGACAGAAAATAGCCGATCTACAAGCCCACAACACGTCCATGCATCCATGCATGCAGTGCGACAGACAGTGTTACCTGTAGAGACGGCCACTCCCAGGTAGACGATGCCAGTGATCAAGATGGCCAGGAGGGTTCCTCTGGGAATCGCCAGCTGTGGGTCCTGCAGGTGCAAATAATGCAAACATCCACCACGTCATTATGAGTCATTATTATTAGTTATTAGTTCTTGTTAACCCATTCAGATGTAAATCTTTCCCCACTGCGATACAGTATGTCATGAGGAAAACGTGAAAGCAAAACAGAAATGTTATTTTTATGTAACCACAAAATACAATGAAATCGTTAATGGCAATTATAACAACAGGTAGTTTTGAGAAAGCAATCTGATTGGTTGAACTAGCCCTCTACAGCTGTGCTGGGCAGTCCCCGCAGGCACTGGCTAATAATAATAATCGCAATATTACACTAGAGGCTGCAGCGCTACCGCCATCTATGGCACTTCTGTGCTGCCTGCTAAACTCGTATCGGCTCGTTCCTGCTGAAAAGCAGGCGTGCCATTAATCACGGCACTGCAAACCCTCTTGTGTAAAATTTCTTAATTATTTGTGTGACAAGTTAATCGTACGATAATCGTAAAAGTACAATGACAGCTGTATACCCCAACAAAGATACAGGAAATAATGAACATGCCAACATAATGTTGACAGTCTACTTACAGCCAGGTCTCCAGAGATGTTGGCCCCTGCCAGGATGCCAGTGGCAGCGGGGAAGAAGATGGCGAACACTGAGAAGAACGTCTCCGTACCTCGGAAATCCGGACCCATGTTCTCCCACATGATGTTACCTGGCAACAAGACAGCAAAAAGGGTGTGATGATCATAAGACCCATGCTCTCCCACATGATTTGGAAGCATAGAGTTATAAAGGATAGAGTGCGGACAGAGAGCAACAGCTCCGCCCCCTGCTATTCATTTCAATGGAAGTTGCTCAGTGGCATTTTGAAGCACATGGAAGAACACTCTACTTCACTTTTTTTTAAACAGATTAAGTGGTTCATTCATAATGTACAATACAATAACTTTGGATTGCAGATTTTTCGGCCTAATTGAGCTCCTCATGACACTGGCCACCTCTGGTAAAACCACCAAGTCCTAATTGAGTGTGACTTGGACCAAAACAGGCATTTTTTTGGCCCAAGTCACATGGTTTTGTGAAACAATTGCCTAAGTCAGGAGTAAATTAGGTAAATTGGCCGAAGTCTGGCCGTTTAATCCAATGTAATTCTATTTATTTATCTTATCCTCTGTTTTTGGTGAAATTATTAAGAAATATATTGTTTTGTATTTTAGCGTTTTTCACGTTAAATACAAAACAATATAAGAAGGTGACGATATTGATAAAGTTGAGAGCCGTACCGTCGTAGCCAAAGAAGCCCATGGACTCCTTGGCCTTGACCGGGATGAATGATCCGATGAAGTAGTTGACGATGGCGGTGCAGAGCACGAACAGCAGGAAGATCTGTGCCTGTAGAGGATACCATAACATTGTATTAGATCAGGGCTCTTCAACAGGGGGGTCCAGGACCCTTATAGGGGGGGTCCTCAGAGTTACTACTTTTTCTTTTTTTACATTAACCCATGAACCCTAGAAATCCTTGTCTGAGGGGAACGTTAGCTGACATAGCAGATCTACAAGCTAAGGTGGAATGTGATAAGTATTCAGACTACGAGCTGGGGACCCTCTGAATCCCCCCTTGAGGCTCCCTGTTGAGAAACATTGAAAATTGGGTCTGGTACCCTCGCCTCCCATTGCATCCCCCCTCAGTTAGAAACACTGAACATTGGGGCTGGCACCTTGGCCTCCCATTCCATCCCCTCCCAGTTAAGAAACATTGAACATTGGGGCTGGCACCTTGGCCTCCCATTCCATCCCCTCCCAGTTAAGAAACATTGAACATTGGGGCTGGTACCTTGGCCTCCCATTCCATCCCAGCCACAGAGATGCCCAGGAGCAGGATGACGGTGATGGTGCCGATGATTCGGATGTCGTTAGTGGTGTCCATCATGACGGCGTCGACGCCCTGCGGGTGTGGGAGACGGGGGATTACAGACCAGTCATGGCCATTCAGGGCTATGTCTTTGTGTTTCTGGTAATACGGTAGTTATTTTGTATGTACGTGGCAACATTTTTTACATTTTGACAAAAATGTCCACCACAAGCCAGCATTAGACCAAAAAAGGGTATTGAAATTGTTCCAAAAAAACAGAAAACTGCACTCCAATGCAAATCACCCCTTTATTATTATTATTATTATGAATGTATTTACTCTGGCAGTAAATGAGTTGAGAAGCTAGTCTCGCGTGGACAGAGGATAGAATGAGCGAGCATTCATTTGTCTTACTGAAATTGTTTCCACGTTGAAAAACATTCACAAGCTCACATGTGCATGCTTGCAGATCAGCCAATTCCTCTATATTTTTTGTATTTTTTCCAAAAAATACAGTAAATAAGAAATGGAAGAAAGAAAAAAAAGAAAAAAAGAAAAGGAGCATTAACTTACGGCCAGGAGTTCCACCACGGTCTCAGCGAAGCCCACCACGTACATAGCTACGGCCACCGCGTTGGCGAAGGCGAAGATCAGACCGATGGAGCCACCAAACTCGGGACCCAAACTTCGCGATATCAAATAATACGCCCCGCCTAAAAAGCAAACAAAAGATGTTAGAAGAAAAGTTGCAAAATTGCTGCCACAGGTTAGTCTGAGTCTTTTGAATAACACATCATTTAGTTTTAGTCCTTTTTAGTTTCTAGTTTAGTCTTAATCGTTTAGTCGTAGCCTAGTCTTAATGGCACCAGGCTTATTACTGCGGTGTAGTTTTCTAAAGTTTAGAAAACTACAACATTACGTCACTTGCTGCGGTGACCCTGACATATCGGTTTGACTGTCCGACAAGTCCTTTGACTCTGGGCTATCACCACGTTCACCGATTGGTCTAGAAGTTGGGTGGGCCCCTTGGTTTTGCAGGCACGGGGGTTTAGCATCTGAACCAGAGGGAGGCGGGGTTAATGCTCAAGGACATCACCGTATGATGGCCTCGACTCATTATCACTGATTTAGGTGATAACGTATCGCCTAAAGCTAAAACAATGTACAAGCCTATAGTATTCTAGTCTGATTTGAACACACCATTTAGTTTTAGTCCCATTTAGTTTAGTCTAGTCTTAGACAAAACTAAATTGTATTGGTGAAACAGCGCCCCCCAAACATGGGGACAAAGCCAGGCCTTGGAGTGGCTGCACCACTCAAAAATCCTTAGTCTTTTAGTCTCAACAAAATCAACGAGATAGTGTTCAAAAATCCATCAAAGCTGCAAAACACGAGCCGTCCCGTGTTGGGTCGGGTGACGGGCCGTACAGCGGCAGATTCGAGCGCCCCGCGGTTAGAAAACACACGTGTGGGACACCCTGGTTCACACAAGCACAACAAACAAAAGAGACACCACCTGGTCCAGAAGGCATGTGAGAAGCGTGTTGCCGTTCTGAGGTCCGCGGGACCCCTATAAGGGCAGTGGGACCCTGAAGACTAGAATTTAGACATTTGCCCAGGACCCAAACTAGTGAAAAATATCAGATCTACGATATGAAATCTATGAAAAAGTGTAATTTGCATCGAAATACATATATACGTATGTAGCGCTCTGCTAGGGGGTCCTTGGGGGGTTGAAAAATGTTAAAGACCCCTGGAACAGAGAAAATACCAGACGCTACGTGAGTAAATATGACAAGGCAGCTGAGAAAATGTGACAGAGCGGGTGTTGTGCACCACCACGACGATGCAATCAATCAAAAAAAAGAAGAAAAAAAAGACAAATTAAAACTAGACAACTAAAAGCGATGCAAGACAAAGTTAAATGAGAAGTTAAAGCTGGAAACCATAACTTAATTATTAGTATATCTTTTATTCACCGTCTGTAACAAAATGTTATATTAACCATTCTTTACGCTAGGGCAGGGGTGGACAACACTTGTTTTTCTAGAGGTCCATACTGACTTCAATCAAGTGTGCGGGACAATAACTTTAAACGCATAGTGCTAAATTATATTAAAACTGCATGCTTTTTGTAAACACAAAATGCTTGTGTTTTCATTGTAACCTCAGGGCGCACCAGAGTGAAAGATTGACTTGCAGAAAACAATCCACCTCAGTCAACCTTTACATTAGCCTACTGTATATTAGGAGCAGTGAATTTGCAGCTTCTCCGCTTTACAAGGGAAATACGCGGGAGAGAGAGAACGGAGTCCATGCAAACTGCTGCAGCAAAACAAAAACGCTGTGACCCAGCAGTGAGCTCATATGTTCCACCACAGTGCAGGGCAGAAAGAATGCCCGCTCTGCCAGTTAAAATGTCATAATGATCTTATTTATGCTTTTCCCAGGGCACGTAAGACTCCTGGAAGAATTTTCTTGCATAATATTCTCTTAATTGATGGCAGATGGAAAGTCTTTCTCTATCGGTGTGTGTAGTACGTATGTACACCTTTAGAGCACCGTTTCACAGCTCGGGGGGAGGTCCCCCGGTTGACCCCGGGGGGTCCTCACCAAAGATCACTGGAGGGCACGGGGCCATGTGTGTGTGTGAGGAGAAGCGGGGGGTGGGTCTCAGATGCAAGAAGATGCTTTAGACAAATGTCTTGTTATTCAGCGGTTCGTAAGACATAACGCTTTGCAAGAACCTCTAGCTGCTTGTCCAAATAACTCATGATCTGAGAGTTGTGGAGCAGTGGTTCCCAAATTCTCAGGTTGAGACCAAAAAGAGAGATTAGACGTTTGCCCGGGACCCCCACACAGTAGCAGATCTACAAGCGCACAATGCGAAGCTTGGTGCCGCGTTGTGGACTTGTAGATTGGCTATTTTCACTACTTCATTCTTTTTTATGTGTGGAACTTCTTAGATTTGTTTTTAAAATGTATTATGATGACTACACACCATGGGAGCCACCGGAGGCTAACAATGGATGCTAAAAACGGTAAATAAAATACTATTCATTGATTCTCTATTAAATTACATTAAAGAGATCACTTGTGTGTTGGCAAAGGAGGTTGCAAGGAGAAAACGCAGGATTGGCATAGATTAATTTGGTTATTGTGCACCAATTAAAAATAAAATAAATCATACCTCCTCGAACGAATCCGTTGGTGGCGATGGCCGAGGTGGACAGGCCGGTGATGGTGGTCACCACCGTGGCCATGAGCACGATGACACAGGACAGCACTGTCGAGAGGAAGGAAGGAAGGTAGGTTGTATTTTTTTTGTTATTTGCACTGTGCATTTTTGATTACTAGGCAAAATAATTATAATAATTAATATATTCCAATGTTCAATGCAAAAAAATAACCGGTAATCACAATTATTAGTGCGACTTAAATGTGAAATCATGACAGCTCTAACGTGACTGCAGGTTAAAAAACGATGAGTCAATATGTGTGTGTGTGAGAGAGTCGGACCCACTGATAGGTGGTTTATGAGCTTACCGATTCCAGCCTGGCCTACGATCCACGACATGCGGATGAACAGCATCACACCCCAAATGTTCAGCATGCAGCGGACCTGTGGAGTCAAACATCTAGCTGTCAACATGGACTGAACTTAACAAATGTTCAGCATACAGCGAACCTGTGGAGTCAAACATCTAGCTGTCAACATGGAGTGAACTTAACAAATGTTCAGCATGCAGCGGACCTGTGGAGTCAAACATCTAGCTGTCAACATGGACTGAACTTAACAAATGTTCAGCATACAGCAAACCTGTGGAGTCAAACATCTAGCTGTCAACATGGAGTGAACTTAACAAATGTTCAGCATGCAGCGGACCTGTGGAGTCAAACATCTAGCTGTCAACATGGAGTGAACTTAACAAATGTTCAGCATACAGCAAACCTATGGAGTCAAACATCTAGCCGTCAACATGGAGTGAACTTAACAAATGTTCAGCATGCAGCGGACCTGTGGAGTCACTAAACACCTACCAGTCAACAATCAACATGCACACACTCAACTACTGAAACGTACTAAACCAGTGAAATTGGAAGAGATGACACAAATGAATGAACGGACACAATGGGCCCTGGAACACTAGCTGATGAATGAGCTTTGCGGTGAGGGGGGGATTTGTAAACCATCTGAACATGTATTTTCTGTTTTACTAAAGAACTGGAGAAAGAGACGGGTAGACTCAGGTTACTGAGCATCAGCAGTGATTTCTCAGAATGTAGAGGACTTTTGTTACAGCTCTATATCATGTGCAGCACCTTAAAGCGCCAAACAACACCATTGATTTGAGACGCAACCGTTTTAGCGTTCATCGTGGCGTTCTGCGCTTCAGCGGCGCTTCAGAGTATGGGGTCAGAGAGACTCCCATTGGCTTAGGCAGCGTTTCAGAGTATGGGGTCAGAGTCAGACTCCCATTGGCTTAGGGGGCAGTCGATCATGACTAGGTCGCTAGTAAAAAACGGTTCTGTTGTAGGTCAGGTTTCACCTGACCTCAAATGACCATAAAATCCTTGCTACTCGATTGAAGTCGGTTATCGGTTCTAAATTGCCCGGCGATAAAATAGCAGCTACGTTAATTTTAGACTGGAAAACGAAGCTGGTAGTTTGCACGAACATGGCGGAGGGAGAAAATGGCGAGGTCATTGTAAAGGTTGTGTGTAGCGTAGCGGGCCCATTCGGACCCCCGTGTCAGCGTCGTTAACACATGCTGAGAGACTACTTCACACACTGCGGACACAATCCTCAACGAGGCGAGACGTGAGTTCATGGACGCCGTCCGTGGTGTCACACACAGGTGGCGCCCGATGGACGCTGGGGCCAAAAGGTCAACAAGCACATACACACTAGTGAAACCCAGAGAGTTGGTTTGTGTGTGTAGTACAAATATTGACCCTTACACTTCTAGAGTTAAAGCACTTACTTCACTTTCAAATGTTTCACTTTCATGTCTGTTGCTTTTGTGAGTTTTTAAGTTGCTTTGTTCAATTTGGTAGGGCTGGGACTCATTAAAATAATTATCTCATTAATTAGGTCTTTGCAATTAATTAATCAAAATAAATCACGTTTAATCAATATTTGACCCGAGAAAGTTTTTTAGTTTTCCCCTCAATTAAAAACAATGTTTGTAATGTGAGTTTCATTTTTATTTTATTTTGTATCTTCCATTGGGCCAACCAAAGCGGTCTGATCAGCTTCTCCCATTGCGTGTGCCGGGGTTGCAGTTTGTTGTCTGTTGGTTGGCGCGCACTGGAATGTTCGGTATGCCTGAAACTCGTCCAGTGTTCGGTGGTGCAAAAACTAAGCCCGGAACTAAATTATCAGTTAAAAGTCTCAGTCGTAGTATTTAGCTATTCGATATACATTTTTATTGTCACTTTAGAAATGTGCAGATACCCTGCTGTGTATACGGTTATACTCTGTATGCTGATTTGTTTATTGTTGGGTGAGAAAACAGTGTTGCACATCAAGCTAAGCATCGGGGGGGAGGCGCCAGTTTGGGAATCAAAATCGTTTTAGTCAGTGGAAAAAAGGAAGTTGGGCATTTTTCATCATAGTTTTAGTCAACGCAATCAAGACACACATACACGCACGCACACACCACCTCTACTCACCAGTACTCCTTTGATCCATCCAAACTTGACCACTCCCTTGGACTCGGCCGCCTCCTTGGCCGCCGCCTCCTCGGCGGGGGTGAGCTCATCACCGTTGGCGAAGCCATCTTCAAACGGTTCCTGATGCACAAGACCAGAGGAGACCACGTTGAACATTGTGATCATGCAAAATACGCTCATCATTCTAACACATTAAAGGAGAATTCTGCAGTAACCACTTTTTACTGAATTCTGTTGATATCTGTTGTGATGATTGTGATCCACTGTTATTGGCAAAAAATATATACAGTATTTATTGATAGGTTGAAAGTAATCTGACAGGAAGTGGGGGGAGACACGCGGCGAAGGCCGTCGGGATCGGTAGTCAAACCCGCGGCACGGCGTCAGGCTGGCTCAGCAGCATAGGTCGCCCAGACGGTTGAGCCAACCGTCTGGGCCTCAGACATTTTTAAACATGGAAATGATTATGACGATTAGTTAAAACATAATTGTGTGATTATCTCAAATAACTGCAATTAGGACAGTGGAAATTAAAAAAAATGTCTTGAATCGCAGGTCTAATAATCTTGTCTGCCAGACAGACGGCTCCTCCCTGATGGGTTGCTGCAGAGATATTGTGCTGCCAGCTCTTTTTTGGGTAAGAGGAGGAACTTGGAAGCTTTGATTACAGTGTTGCATAATGATCTGATAATCCGAGCGCCTGCTAGGCCTGTGTCAAGGTCAGTACGAGATGTACAGGTGTGTGTGACACACACACACGCCAAGTTGGATGTCGGATCGCTCAGGCGGGTGCTCGAGTTGTATGCCAAGACACACACACACACACAAACTCAGTCTGTGCATTTTTAGGACGACAAAGTGACCTCCAGTCATGCCAGTATCGACGTCAAATTGAGCAGTAGAGGATGTTTGCGGGATTCTTTTTGTCTGGTCAATCACCCTAACCGCGTCCTCAGAGAGATACAGTTGGGTTCTTAACATGGATGACAGTGTTGTACTTGAATTAAGTTGAATAGACACGTTATCTACCAAGACAAGAGAAAGGTTTCTCTCGTGCTGTCAGTTTGACCCTGAAAAGCTCCAGCTTTTCAAATCATGGAGCTAGAACGTACTCCGCTCCATAGAAACCTCCTGCCAAATCTTCCAAGTATAACCATCTACAAGCTTATAGATGGGATATATTTAACATTTGCACTAGTTTAGGTTCCTGAGACCTCCAAGTATCTCTTTTCGGTCTTGTACATTTTTGGGGGGTGACGGTGTTCCTTTAAACACTTGTCCCAGTTTGTTGGCTGGTAAATGGTGCATTTATATAAAGCTTTTATCCAAAAGCGCATTACATAGATTGTGCATTGCATTCACCCATTCACACACCGATGCCAGGGGAAACCATGCAAGGAACAAAACTGCACATCAGGAGCAATTATGGGGTTCAGCGTCTTGCTCAAGGACACTTTGACACTAACTCTGGGGGAGCCCGGGATCGCACTGGAAACCTCACGTTTGCCATCCGGCCACTCTACCCCTGACTGGCTTTGACACGGACCGTTGACATGGTCACGCTCTCTCGTCACCTTGCTGAGCGCAGCTCGCTAGCCCCGTCTGTCCCCAGAGAGGGACGGGACAGGCACAATGTGGCCACTTTCTTTGGCGCACCACACTGTCACAGCACAGGTGAGTCACAGAGGGGGCCGCCCCGCGGGGCCCATGGTGGGGGGTGTCAATACGGACAGATGGGCTCAGGTTGATCCCCCC
>OOFJ01109631.1:0-10549 GCA_900323375.1 Benthosema glaciale
GTGATGTGACATCATTCCAATTCAGGCAGGCAAGGGGGTAGCTATAGCCAGGGCCACACCCTGAAGATGTACAGTGAAAACACCTGAATGGCTTTCATGTTGCAGGCTATAACATAATTATATGTAGGATGTAGGTTATGTCCATTTTGAGAATAGTTTTTTCATTTGGTAGGTAGGAGAACAAACGTTTATCCTATTTAGCAAGTAAGTTGTTATTTTATTTTTTATTGAGGCCTACATTATTCAACTTAAAAGGGGGGTATTAACACAGCAACTCACCCAGAACTTGGAGTGTGGTTTCGCCTGTCCGCGTTTCTCCTTTGCTGTTAACTAGCTGAACAGCATAGTCTCCGTTGTCTGCGGTTGTCAGTGGGCCCAACGTCAGAATGCCGTTGGTCTTATTGATGAACACGCGTCCCTTGTAATCGTCCTGGATGTTCTCCACGCCGCCGCTCACCACGGTAGCGATGGGAACCAGTCCCTCTGCCCCTCCGTTAAACGACCAGGTCAGGGTCAAGAAGGTCTCCCCGGCTTCCAGATCGGGCTTGATGGTGACATTCTTCCCGACGACGCCGTCGATGGGCCCGTCGTGTGGGAGAAGGTCCTGCCCCGCACAGCATCCTAAAAGCACCACCACCATGCACCACCAGCACCTGTTAAGTTATTGTTGGCTGTACGCTTTGGATTTCACAAATCAAATAGTCTAAAAGTGCAGGTGAAATATGCGGTTGTATGGTACTAATAAAATAGCAAATCAACTTGACATTTTAAACAATAAAGGCTATAAATAGGTTATTAATGTAAACAGCATGCATATAGACTAGAGAGCCTACACATTTTCCATTATATAATTGCGTCACAAAAACTTTATCAGCTAAATATTTGCACCATATGTCCTATATGTATTGTAACCTATTACAATACTCCATTTGTGTATGTAAATGTATTCCTGTTCTTTGATTTAGATTTTATATCCTGTGATTTAATTTGATCGTTTTTTACCTTGTGCCTATTGTACAGCACTTTGTAACTGTGTTTCGAAAAGTACTTTATAAATAAAAATTACTTACTACTTACTTACTATTAACTGTGTTAAAATAAATAAGAAACTTACCAAATACGGATAAGAACACCACAAATGACTTCAAATTAAACACATCCATCCTGACACGATTCAAGTCTATCCAGCAAGGCGACAGTGAACAATGATCCTACCTGTTGCTTTTTTTAAAAAGTGCAGTAGTCTTGGTTCACACCCAGTCAAGGTGAGAGCTTATCAGACCGCCTCTTCTTCACAAAGCACTGTGCCATGGGGTGGGAGTCATCTCTGCAGGCTTTACTCACATTCCATGTGGGTTAAAGGTTGTTTTGCGTATACTTATCCAGCCATTCACAAATGTACGACAAATTAACTTGTACAAGTTAATTTAAGGAACATGCATATTATATCTGTATAATAAACCAACTTACACAGTGAAGAGTTATTGCCTTGGCACAGACCACATAGGCCATACTTAGAATCACAAATTTCATTGTAAAATTGTCAGGGATTCAGAAAAAACAAAAACTTCACTATTACAGGAAGTACAAATAACCAAGTTGAGATATCTTGTACAGGATAACTGTTCATTTAAATGTTTGATTCATTGTTCAAGACACTACTGACATCTGGTGGAAATGTAGAGAAAACAAAAGGTTGAGAAATACACTGCTTTATGAATTCCACAATTCTAGTGAAACTAGAAGCTAAAAACGAACAAGGAACTCATGTAATGTCAGTAGAATTTATTACAAGTGCAAACATACACAACCACACTTTGCACTTTTGTAGATTTGCTGTTAATCAAAACATTTCTAAATGTCTCTCCTTTGTGGTGATCACCATTGTTTCCATATAATTTATTGCTCTCAATATCATAAAATACTTTGAGCTGCACTCTACACACAAAAGATGCAACACATAAAAATCGTCAAAAACGAAAACATGCTTCATTTAAGATGTGAAAGTGTTATAATGGGTAACTGCTAATAAGCCAAAGTACAAATATCTTAACAGACCAAACAAACATATCGTCTTAAAACGAGTCATTCCCAGCATTCAGAAGTCGGCTATGAATGTGCATTTTCCCCTGTGACATCACTTGTCCAGTGATAAGGTTCCACCACAACCATGATAAATGTCTCTTCTCTTTGATTGCTGCAGGTAAAAAAAACAGCCATGTGCACTGGCGCATATGGTTGTCGGTATGATTAACAGTTCACGTTTCATTTTCTTCGTTTCCTGTCGTCTTGTCTTGAAATAATTCGTCAAAATTTTCGTAACCTGGCTCCGCCTCAACCTCCTATAGGAAAAGACAAGGTATGAAAGCAAATTAGTGCACTTATCAAGCACTGTCACACATGTCATGCTTCAGAAGTGTAACCCATTTCACTTCCATCCGATGGGAGACAAGACAGTCGTGGTGCATTGACAACTTTGAAGTGTGTCAATTGCACCCGACGTGTGGAGTTAAACATGGGTGAACTTTTAACAGACATCGACCAATTTGAAATAAGCTGGAAAGGCTCACTCCACTTAGCAGCCCATTTTGCTTTCTTTTAGTGAGCTAACCAACTACACACCAGAACATCAGCACAAGAGCTGGCTCTGAGTCTCACAGGCACTGCCAACAACCTGCAAAGCAATAGGCTTGCATTGGCTACAATGCTTCTGAAGTGGAAATGTACTGTTACCGTGCCATTTATATGCTCAATTTATACTCCGCCATTGTATGATGGAACAGTCTAAAACAGCTGATTGATCTACAAGCCCTCAGTGCCATGGTACTGAGAGCTTGTAGATCAACCTTTGATCTACAAGCTCAGAATGAAAGTGTTGTGAACTTGTTTGTAGATAGGCTATTTTGGGCCGTTGGCATGGTTCACCAAATATGACAAAGTATAGAGGTCAGGCATTATGTTTTTACCTTTGGTTCTTTGACTTCCAGATCTTCTCCGTACTGTATAGAGAAATCAATGTGTTGCAGCACTATATTGATTCCTTCCTCATCTGTACGATCAAATGGCAGGAATCTCACCATGCTGTAATCATCAATCTAGACACAACGCAAGCACACAATTTCAATGAAGAGGAAGGACTGCATGATGGATTATGAGTTTTGACTTTGACTCAACTTTTGGGAGAACATAAGATTTAAAACTCAACACTCAAAGAAAATATTATCATGGTGAGAACCCATTATCTGGATCATTTTGAATATTCGCAAACGCTGTCTAGCTCGATAACATACCATAGTTTCTTCAGTGTTTGTTTAGTGTCAGGCGGTGGGAACATTGTCACACCACTATGAACTGAGTGTCTCAGGAAAAGTGAACATGCTGACATTTTGGCATTTCAAACTAACGGGTAGGGTAGGTGCATGCATAAATTGAGAGGCAAAGTGAGTTTAACGTTTAATACAATCAGATAGGACTTTTTACAGTTTATTAAAAGCTTGTTTGTGAAGTGCCCTTGTCTTAGTTATAGCTGTTATGTGCAGCACAATGCAGAGTCATTTGTCTTGCATTGAGGACTGAAGATTTTCCCAATGGGATGGCTGGGGCTATATAGTTTATTTTGGTTTACAAAATGCAATTTAATGATAAGACATTTGTATGAAGGATATAGGTTTTATGCATCTCATTATAGCTAAGTATAAATAAAAAGGAATTAACAATATGTACTTAACACCTTGTAATAACTAATAACTGATGAAAGTGTAGCCAAATGTAGAAAAGACGCATCGTTGGATCAAAATCAGGTGAAGAATCCTAATTGAATTGTGAGGCCAATGCAAATTGACGACAACACCATCATTTAAATCAATCTGATCTATTGAGAGAGGCGTACAGTGTAGCAAAAGGTGAGGTGCAGTACTGTAAAACCTACGAGACCACAGATGGCTGTAGTTAGCTTCCTGAACTTCTCACTTCTTAGTGTGAGAGGTGAGTTGTCTTCCATCATGGAGTACATGTCTGGATCCAGGTATCTGGTGAAAAAGAACATGTATATGGGTTCCCTAAATGTATGTCACAAAGTTTGACAGCACTGTAAGAAAACAAAAACAAACAAAATGTTTGAATGAAAGGCAGAGAAAAGATGCAATGCTTTAAGGTTCATCACGATACAGAGGAAATACAAAAGCATTTATATGAAAATGTTTTGAAATTAATATTTTGACAATATGTGACATTGTGAAATGAACTCAATATCAACCGCACAAGGGAGCTATAAATCAAGTTTTGCGGATAATGCGGATGCGGTTGCTGGTGACAAAAATCTCCATCCGCAGGACTCTACTGCGGTGTCAAGCTGCGCTTACTTTGACACCACGGCTATGATTGCGCACAGGGCAGCCCTCCTCAGATTTGTCTATTCATATAAAGTATTATGCTATACAGGCATACAAGGTATTAAAGCATCACAACACAAGACAAAATAAATAAACCAAATTTACCTTTCAATTTCCTTCTTGGCCTTGGGGCTGAGCAGGTCCATCTTGGTCATAATGTTAACGAAGGGAATCTCCAGTGATACCATGGCACTGAGGGCAGCCATGACTCCCGAGATAAACTAGAGATCCGGAGAGAGGATTCAGATAAAATGATCACTTTGAGAATGGTATTAATTTATTTATATCAGTCAAATCTATACTTGTGCAACGTAAATGCACTTTACATACTGCAGTAATGAAATAAAGTGTATGTAAAAAAAATAAACACAAAGGTCAGGCATGACTTCAAAGAATAGAAGCCAGCCCGTAAATGTTTTTAACGCACATTGAACACAAGCAGAAATTGGGGAATGATCGATTACCTTAAAAGTCTCCACCATGAACTGGGAGTCTACCAGAAAGACACCACAAACCCTGAACTCCCACTGCTGCAGCTGTTCCACGAGCTGCCTCATCACTGGTAGGTGGGTGTACAGCTCTATCTGACCTGCAACATGACCCCAGACATTTTGTAAATGTATCACAATCACAATATTTAACTGAAAGGTTGCAATGGGATGTTTTCATGAACTAGACTCAGGTTTGGTCCCATCGCACCGCCGATCTAAGTCTGGGTCATAGTATCTGTTGTACCTACCTACAATATTCCAAGGAGTTCCTTCCCCCTGCATCACCTGGCTGACCATGCTTTTGTGAGGGTACCTACCCTATTGTTTTAAGAGGGCTTTGTTTTTTTTTTCAAATCAAGATCCATATAAACTTGTTCTAAACAGAACCTTTTTTTGGTTAAGTATGTTTGTCACAGCTGGGACCTTACCAGGGCAGTCAAACAGTATGTAGTCATCTTCCACGTGACCAAGGTTCTCCTCCAGCCAGTCAAAGTTTTGGGCAAAGTATTCCATGCAGAAGACCAAGCCTCCGTTAGGACCAAACCTCAGGGTGTCGTCCTCCATCACGTCATCCACCTGGATCAGCTCACGGATGTCTTAATTAAGACAGAAAAACCATCAGAACAATCGTCAGTGGTCATTGGCACCGAACAGGAAAGATACGTTTGGTTAGTGTTTACTCTTTACAGCCTGGAGACTTTATTTTATATTAATAAAGGAGCTTGACAGCTTAAATATCATTTTTTTTTTTTAATGATTTTGTATCCCATTTTTCACCCCTGTGTCAATAATCTAATGTGATCCTGGGCTCTACACACCCTCTGCCAACCTGGGGGGGCAGCGGACTGACCTCATGCTTCCTTCAATACATGAGGAGTCCAAGCTGCTTCTTTTCACCTGACAGAGGGGAGTTGGTTATTCCAATCAGTTCCTTTTCCCTCCATCAGGCGCCCTGGCTGGCCAGGGGGAGGCAGTTTAGAGACCAGGATTACTGCATGTTTTTTATGATGGTACCTACCCTAGGGGACACGGGAATAACATGCAAACTCCACACAGAAAGGCCCTTTCACCAACCCCGCCTCGGGTATGGGCACTGATAAAGCGGAGGAGGAGACACACCGCCGGAACCCACAGTGTCCCCAGCGGGAATCAAACCCAGGACCTTCTAGCTGTGAGGCGACAGCACTACCACTGTTCCACTGTGCCCCCAGCTTAAATATCCTTAGCAACTATCCATCCACTGAACATGGGTGATGAATGATGAAATCGTGATGCCTCTACCAATACAATACAGTATGAGTATTATGCACACAGAATACATCCGGGCCCCTTCCATACGTTCTTCACAGGTGTTACCGATGATACTTATGAAGGCTTTGTTCCATTTAGTGTACTGTACAGTCAGTGGTTCTCAAACTTCTTAATTTCAAGGACCCCCATAACTCTGAGAGTGCACAAATGCACAAAAGCAAGTCATACCAACGGTCAGAAACAACATGAGTCAGACACCCTCCAGTATCACCGGTAACAACTGTGAAGGAAGTAGAAAGGGGCACTGAAGTAGGAAGAGTTATTCTGTGTGCATAGAGCCTATTGCCATTTTCAGGATAAACTAGCAAATCGGAATGAAAGAAAGGCTGGCAATGTAGCTGGCAGACAGTCCTGACCTGCCATGACTGGGTAGTCAAAGTGTTCTGCTGCAGGGTCCAGATTCACCACCTGAACAGAACGGTTGATTGCCTCTGCATGTTGGATCAGAGTGGAACAGTAGGTACTCTGAAATGACAAGTAGGCAAAAACACAATTAGTACTTCAAGGTTCAAGTCATGTGTGGTAGTTACAGGGAGTTTCAACGGATAGTAGACTCTTTTTTTAAACAATTTTTAATGGATTGAATCTAGAGTTGCAACACCAGCCATTGACAGTCAATACTACATACAAACCGTTGAGTTATATCCAACAAGCACTTCCAAACTCGAACATGTTGAAAAAGTATCATTTTCATTGACAGCATTGCATTGTATTGACAAAGTAGCTCATAATAAGATGATCTATGCCTATGGTGTATTTTTATGAAACAAGAGAGGACATTGCTTTCTTATACAATTTAAAATTATGTTTTTCTAGTACTTTACTGGTTTTATGGTATCTGTATATTTATCTATTGTCTTGAATGTATACGCATTGAGGGAGTTCTAGAGGGTCCCCACTTGAGTCCCCAGCTAAATGATAGTTTGGAACCAAATGGACCCTTATGGGTCTGAAACTCTGAGAGTGTACACTACACGTGGAACCAAATGGACCCATAGGGTCCAATGGAACCAAATGGACCATTTGTAGTAGGGCCCATTTGGTGACATTTGTACACTCTGTTATTAAAATTAACATTGACTTTACACAATATAAATTGGGGTCCCAGATATGCCATTAAATGGGGATCCGTTGACTAATGCATGTCAAACTGGGGGTCCTGGGGGAAATTAAACAGGTTGAGAACGACTGCTAGAGCGAGCCATCAAAATCTTCTCTTATAGGGGTCCCTGGCATGTACTATGTATTTTCAAATGGGGGTCCACTCACAGGCTAATAAATGTCAATTTGGGGGTCCGCAGGCGTGAAAACGTTTGGGGACCACTGGTGTAGAACTCGTGAATTTGTCGAATTAGTAAACAGTACGTAACCCATATAGCAGTAACGTAATTTAACCGGGGTTACAAATGTCGGTGTGACACAAGAGTATGTTACCTTTCCACTGCCAGCTGGTCCCATCACTAGTTGTGCGTAACGAGGCATTTTGCCTCTGCAGTCAGTCTCCTCGCTCAGGTTTGTACTCCGGGTCACACTTTATATTCTACACATTCACGCATGTTTCTGTTGTCAAACGGTGTGTATATGAAGTTATTCTCATCAACAACATTCACACATGCTGCATGTTGTTGTATTTACAATTCCAACATGCGCCCGGCGCGCGCTACATCCGCGTCTCTGCCAGTGTTGCCAGATTGCGTGAGAGAAACAAGAGGCCAGGTCTATAATAGCGCCTTGTCACCTCTATATCTTCGAAGATTTTTACGGCTCTAGGTTCCCCCCTCTATCTCTGGGACCCCAATACATATTGTAAAATGAAACCTAATTTAACTCTGACAGTGTACAAATGGAACCAACGGGTCCATTTGGTTCCATTTGTACAATACGTTCTCTGAGTTACAGACCCATAACATTAACTATCAGTCAGCTGGGAGCCCAAAGGCGCTTATAATACGCAGACATGGCAACCCTGCTCTCTGCTCACTTGAGAAAGTACTTACGCAGCCCACAGCGCCATCCACTGTCGCGAGTGTGAAATAACAATTTTATTCAGCTCTCTCACCCAGTATAATTTATGCAGGTCTTCCAATACTTTGATCAAAAGGAGTTGTTCATTTGTGAATCTTTTAAAGTAGTTAATATTTCCATTTTTTAAAATAAGGGGAAGGGAGGAAGCTACTACTATATAAAGGTAGCCTACTATAAAGGCAAATACCTTGTATGTCCTGCTGCTTGTCCCCAATGGACGGTGCAGCACTGGGGTGCAGCCTATAAAGGGACTCTGAGGGCATCAGTCTTTTTTATTACAAAAATACTTTATATAAATATTCTTTTACAATTTACTTTTTTTTTACTCTTGGTTCTTCAATGCCCAAGAAAGACCCAAGATATTTTGTTTAGTTGCTCAAAAATAAAATCGTTTGTTTGTCGAAGATGTAAGTCGACAAGTAGAACATCTTGTTTTGTTTTTTTGCCTTTTGATGATATTCCTGCTTGCTGTAGCAGCCTATATAGGTCAACGAGTCTGCTGCTATAGGCGACTCTTGCAGCGACAGTAGTGGGGTAGGCTATATAGTGTTATTGTGTCAGCCCTAGTGCCCTGCCCTGGCAACGATCCTTCAATCTCATTTCATCTAGCACCTGTTCTGGCTTGCCACAGCTCTCCTCTAACGATATGTTCACCTCTGACTGCATGTGTCTGCTGCTCCTCCCACAGTACTGCAGCTCTTCTATATTCATCTCCACTCCAACAATGTCCTTGGAATCTTGAAGGGAACTTTTTCAAAATCTAATTTTATTATTACAGTAACATCTTGGCGAGCTGTCTGTGTAATACAGACTCTGTACACAGTGTACAGACTCATGTGCCGTCGTTGGCCAGGCTTTTACACCTTGCCAAAATAAAGTTTTGTCTCAAAATCTTGAAAGCTGAATGTGGATTAGCTCATGCATGCCAAGGCGTCACATCAATAGTTTATATCTTGTCCTACAGTATAATCTATAATAGTACCTACCTACCTATTACTTATGAGATATGGTTGGTCGTTGAGTCTGAAAAAAAGATTGAATAGAATTGAATACATCCTAATTAATGGGGTTAATATATTAATATAATGTATGAATTTTAAAAAAGTGGGCTAGAAGTAGGCCATAGAAAATGTAAATACTCAAGTAAAGTACAGTTACCTGAAAGTTTTACTCAAGTACAGTGCTTGACTAAAAAATACTTCAAATCTTCTACTGTTGGCCACTGAGTGGCGCCACATGACCAGTTTTGCATTTTTACAGGGCATTCTAATCAATGTTTAAAGGTTAGGTTCCTATTCCCATGCAGGGGACCAGGCCCCAGGCTACAGATTGCTTTCATTATACTGTATAGCTGTCTAATCAGGTACTAATTTAGACATGAGACATCAGATGAATGCAATCAACCTGAAAAATGATATTCAATTTTAGAAAGTAGGAAGAAAATGCAGGTGAAATAAAAAGCCATGATATTTTAGTGAGTGTGACACTCTCCTAATAATAATAATTTGAAAGGGATTATTTGATGTGACCATATATAGGATCCCTCCTGATGCTAATGTTTCACTACTGCGGCTATTATACTATCATAGAACTGCACTATTTAAGTTCACCTAAGACTGCATTCTTCCTTCGTTACGTGCACATGGGTTGCTGGCTGTTGTTACGCGCTGTTTGCTCCCCCCGCCACCCCAGCACCACCGGTGGGCTCTGCTATTTTTGTTCCCCATGGGGGGGTTGTTACTGCATATCTATCTCCCTGCTCTTAATGTCTAATGATTGTCTAATTGTAAAGAAAAACGTAGCAGAGCCGAACGCCAAGATAAAATATTATATGCACACTTATTCTCATCTATAATAAATATTTGTTCAATTCTATTCGTGAGTTCTGACTGAACTGCATGCTATCGCGACTGCTACAAGATACAGCAGCTAAAAGAAGAAAACAATAACAACAAACTGGGAGTTTGGTACAATGATTTCTTTTTTTATTCCAAATGCGTCTATATATTGAACAGAAGAGGGGCTGTGGCCCTCCTACAGTACCCCACACTTCAATAGCAAGAATGATAACAATAATCCTCAGAATAATTATCCATGTCTCGTGTCGTGGTGTGTAATCCACTGAGCATTCATGGCCTTAAAGTCTGAGAGAGAATAAGAAAGTGTGAGGAGGAAATTAAACTGACTGGAAATAAGGACAAAATGAGATAGAGTATTCATTCTTTTTACCCTCCCGCTGCGCACACACGCGCATGCATGTGCACACATGCAAACACAACACACATGCATTCTCGACTTTCAAACACACGTAGGCACACATACGTAGGCACA
>OOFJ01109640.1:0-11044 GCA_900323375.1 Benthosema glaciale
AGTGACAGGGGCGGACTGGCCGTCGGTCGTACCGGTGCTTTTCCCGGTGGGCCGCTACCATAGTGGGCCGCTAGGTCTGGGCCAAATTCACGCGAAAATGACCGGGACGAATTTTTGTCCCAGTCCAGCCCTGCTGAGTGAAGACTGAAGAACAGACAGCGTGCTAAAAGGGGAGGGCCGGGGCTGTGCGGTGGAAGCAAGACCTTCAAGCTAACAACGCATCCAGCCTCGACACGTTGTTAGCTTGTAGATCTGCTCTTTTGGCGAACGGCACCGTCATACTACAGAAATATAAATGAAGGTATAGAACTGCGACTCAGAATGTGTACTTGCTGTATCAGAGCCTTGTCTTTATCATGATTGAACGGTCAAATCCTGCAGTCGCACAGGTGCGACTGCAGGAATTCTCCTAGTCGCACCGTGGTATTTACACTCGCAAATGCGAGCCCCTAGGGGCACTGTCGAGCCCTGGTGGCAACTAGTCTATTAATTGGTTGAAGTTCTGCTCAGGTACTGGACGAGGGGAATCCAAACCTTATCAAACTGTCTCTCCCTGCTTTTCAAGAAATACCTTATTCTCTCAAGATGAAGTGTACAAATAGGTATACTTTCGCTGACAGCATGGGGGAGTCAGGGTCAGCTGTCAGATTGACAGCTGCAGTTGAGTTAGGATGAGCACATTGGTGAGCAATGGAAGGCAGAGAAATACACAATAGTACACATATTTGGCAATCTGTTTGGCATACTAAAATGTCCATTATAGTGCGTGTGCGTGCGTGTGCACGACACCAAACCGGGGCGATGAAGAGTTGAAATGAAGAACCATCTTAAGTTCAGAATAATTATCCATGTATAAATTATGGATAAGGGGTCACTCAGGACAGATAGCACTTGTTGGGGAGGGGTCAGAATAAATTATTATGGACCTAAATGATTTTTTTTGTCTCAACTCTTCATTAATGGTCAATGACGAGTCGAAGATGACAGAATGGCAATGGACGAGGCTGGGGCATGTTCGCGGCCTCCCCCCCCCAATTGATTTTTTTCTACTATAATACTACTGGTGGATACCTACAGTGCATTCTATTCTCAATCATTATTACTTAATTAATTAATGATTTATTCCCAACCCAACTCTGCCAATCTACTTTGTGGCTAATAAACTGTATCTGCCTTGGCTGATAGGTTTCTTTGTACAAAGACATTTTAATTGGATTAAGTCATGGTGAACAATGGTGATATGATCCTTCCATCAGTGCAGTTGGTTGTTGGTACTATACACCCCAGCAGTTCTGTACTCTGCCAGAGAAAATGTTTTTTGTTATTTCCTGTTTACTCAAAGTGTGTGATTGCAGAACTGTGTCATGAAATCGGAACAAATTTTAATTTATGTAGAAATTGTTTTGTTTACTTAACCACTGTCCTGTGTTGCTTAAAAAACTGGGTTTTCTGGAAGTGGATGGATGGATAGATGGATAGATTGAAAGACAAAGAACAGACAGACAGACAGACAGACAGACAGACAGACAGACAGACAGACAGACAGACAGACATCATGACGTGTAGTTGACACACACTGGATAATATGGATAAATACTTATTTTGTGTACTGTATCTAATCCTAGCCCATACAGTACTGTATCCTCTATATCTGATGGCTGATGGATCCAAACACAGTGATCTAAAGGAGATGAAAAGAGTCCTACATTATATGTACGCACTTTGTAAACAAACAGGGACCCAGAGGGACAGAGTAGAAATACTGTACAGTCAAACGTAGCTAAAATAGTTTGTGTGCGTGTGCGTG
This sequence comes from Benthosema glaciale, assembly GCA_900323375.1. NCBI lineage: Eukaryota > Metazoa > Chordata > Actinopteri > Myctophiformes > Myctophidae > Benthosema > Benthosema glaciale. The sequence goes on from OOFJ01109640.1 coordinate 1,808, forward strand.
TGCGTGTGCGTGCGCGTGCGACAGACAGTGGAGGACCATCATAATATCATTGTCTCCTCTCCCTTCTGGCCCTTCTATACTCACCTCGTCTTTACTCCTGGCTCTCCCTGCTCTCCCCTTTATTTTGTTTTCCCTTTTGTTTCCTTCCATTTTCCCCCAATTTACTTAGTTATATGCCAATTTCCCCAATGTAGTCCCTGTCAGTGCTGACCGCCCCTCCTGTTGCTATGCTCATAGGCCCCTTTCCCACCGGTTCATTTTGGTTCCATTAAGTCCATTTAGTCCATGAGCCAGACCTCCAAAATTGGAACGTTAACTCTGTTGTTGCCAAGTCAGGATATATCCCCACTTAACTCCTCATGAAGGTAGAGTGCCAAATACGGATATATCCGTAAAGTGTTCTAAATCTTCTAAATGTCATTAACATATATATTTTTGAAAAAATGGTGAAGTGTCCCTTTAATTATGGGCAAAACCTTACCAATGATTTGATTTATTGTATTACAAATCTGCAAATTAGGCATTATATGAACATACGGTATGCAAAACATGTCAAATATGAAAAACCTACTACTGTGAACGTTTTTGCACAGTTTTGTGCACACTCAATTCATAATTAATGTTCCAATTTTGGAGGTCTGGCTCATGGACTTAAAAACTGGTTCTGAACTGAACCGGTTCCCACAGAGCCTTAAAGTAGAAAGAGTTGCGACATTGAGGTTACGCCGAACAGCCATGATCACGTGGTTCATGTACCTGCGCGAGCCCGCAGACTCCAATGCATTACTAACTTCCGGTTGTCACACTTCGTTGCTCCCATGATGCTCAATAGAAGTCTATGTAGAGCAGCCGCCATTAAACCTTACCATGGGAGTGAACGGAGATGTCAGAACTCTGTCTCTATAAGGCTCTGGGTTCCCAGCCGGTGGAAAGGGGGTCGTCTCAGCGAGGGTGTAGCCAACCACACGTCTCCCCCCGATGCACTTACTGTAGATTCGTCTGCTTCCCATTTTAACACCGACGGCGAGGAATTAGTGCATGGAGGAACACGCCAGCTATCCTTCTCAAATTCCACTCATGACCAACCTAATAGGGGTTTCGCTTGAGCAGCAGCCCTAACCCCTGCGATCGCTGGGCCTGTGCTCGGCTCCATCTTTCCCTCTCTCTTTTCCTTTGCTCCATCTCATTTCTCCTTCTCTCTGTCTGTCTGTAACTCTTCCACTTCATTTCCCTCTTATTCGGTTTATTCTTACTGACACTTTCTTTCCTCTCTCAACTTATACTGTATGTAACTTTGTTAAATTTGTCAAACTCAGTTTAGGTCCACTGCTTATTTCTGCTTGCTCTCCGGTTTCTCGTCTTAACTGAATAATATATCCTCTTAACTTCTTTCTTTCTCATGGCTTCTGTTTATTTTCTTAGCTACTTTTGTTTGTCCTCTTGTTGTTTTGGTGTATTTGCACTCTGACCGACCAAAACGGAGCTGGTAAAGAAATCTTCTCTTCATAGAAACGAGTTATAATATACAGTAAGGAGAGGTGAGGTTGCCAGCTGTATTGAGATCCTTCTCATAAGAGGTGGTTGGATGGTTCACACTGCAGTGAAGCTTTTCAAAATATGCACTACTAGTGGAAAGACCGTTTTCTCTTTGGTCAAAAATGTTCATTTTCCAAATCTTCCCACGCTGAAGAGTAAGTAGTTCACAGTCTCGCGTGTCTGTCTGTATTTCCCTGCTGCAGACAAGTCACAGGCATCAGCCCGAGGATTGATATTGTGATGTCACTCACCATCACACGGGAGTGCCTTCTGTCGGCTACAGGTCTGTCTACAGGCTACAGGTGGCGGCACTTTACTGACCCTTAATAGCAAGTTTAAGATTGCTCGACCGTCCGACGTGCAACATCAAAAATGAATGGCTCGGTGCTCGATATATAAACCTCGCGGCCGTCGGAGCCCATGCTACGACGGCAGAACACAGCTTTTGGCGTCTTGTTCACAACGTCGACGACAGGAAAGGTGCATGTACGTGTCACCATGGAAACCAGAGACGCCAGTGGAAGGGGTGGCGCCCCGTCTGCGTTGTCTGTTTTCTTAACTATTTGGGCTTCTGTGGCGACGGCGTCGGAGCACTTCCTACTTCCTCGTCATGTCGAAGTCGCAGGGAGGGCGATCTTAAACTAGCTAATTTGGGACCACACAGCAGAAATCTCCGCTGCACTACTTGTACGCTCCTGTAGAAAGGATTGGGGGAAAATGCAGCTTGTGTGGATAGTACTACCACTGCACACTACACACCATCAATGATCAATGAAAGAGCTTTGCTAATCTATCCGTCGGAAGCTTTTTTGACTCTGAAAAACCGCACTATGCTAATGAGAAATGTAGCTAACATTACATTGCATGTACTGTACATGGCAGTAATAAGCAGAAGCAACTTCACTAACTTCACTCAACTTCAGCCCCTGCCCCTTTTACCCGTCTGTGAAACAACTGCCCTCTCCAGACCGCGAATGCAGCATTTACTACATGGTGAAAGAAATGCAAGTGCCACTTCTTTCCATGCCAGCGAGAATTTAGGAGAATTGCTTTTTTCCCCCCAAAGTCTCCTGAACTTGAACACAGTATTTTGTGTTGAACAAATTGGTTTAGAAATCCATGTCGTACATCACATCTCCAGTAGATATAGGGCTCCATTTTCGTCACAGCTAAACCACTTATCCATAAACTTCTTTGCCTTTTTTTTACTATTTTGAAAAACATTTTTGAATAGTTCAACTAGCCACACATCTACATTTACATGTTGTGAGCTTGTAGACTGGCCATTTTAACAATTCCAAAATGTTCTTCTTCTTAAAAAAAAAAAGGCAAAGCGATTTATGTATAAGGGGTTTAGCGTGTGATGAAAATGGAGCCCATAGAGTGCTGGGTTGCGCCCGGAAATAGCAGCTCTCAACTGCGTTGTGAGCTTGTAGATCTGCTATTTTAAATATTTTTGGTCAAAAGTGCCCTCTTACGAGATTTCAGCCCCTGCCCCTCTAACACACTCTCTGCACGCCCCTGGTCCAAGCTGCCCCCTGCGTTGCTGCTCCTCACGCTAACATCCTCTCCTCGTGTGTTACAGGTGAGATCGCCATCCGCGTGTTCAGAGCATGCACAGAGCTGGGGATTCGAACCGTGGCCGTCTACTCCGAGCAAGACACCGGCCAGATGCACAGGTATACTGCTGATCTACGTTACGAGTCGAGTCGAGTGCAACGGAACAGAAATGCTGGATTCCATCGGGTGGATTCCATCGGGTGGATTCCATCGGGTGGATTCCATTGCGGAACGCAGCAAATCAGGCTGGAAACAAATGGTCGGTTGTTGTTGTAGAGTCCAAATGATTGATGAAATCGACTGATGGAAAGTTGATCGAATAACATTTTAGTTGTCAGAGATAGTACAGGCTTGATTTTGTTTCATTTATTAGCATTAGAAAGTTGTTTTTAAACTGCCGGGTAAACATATTAAGCAATTCACAGATGCGTGAGTTCAGATAAAATCACGTGTGAACTGTGAAGAACATTTGCAATCATTCTGCCTTTTATTGCCTGATTTTATTGTAATTTTATGGCCAAAAGTTAATTGCATTGGTTCATTGATTAATTATGCAATTAATTGTTAGTTACAGCTCTATCGCACTTAAATGCCGAAATCTCATAAATTCTGTTGGCATCTGTTGGCATCCAATTATTCTCCCCATCCCTCCCCATCTGAACTAGACGAGTACTGATTTGAATAATTACAATGGGATGTTTGATTTGGCTTCAGAGAGCGTTTAGAAGCTGCCATTAAACTATGTTTGTACCAGTGGGAGTTAAACTAAAGTGTTTGTTTTGAAAGCTTAGGCGCAGAGACTCAGACCTGTGCTTTATTATGTGTGTAAATGAGAGCGACAACTTGAAGCTAATGTTTTCACAGCGTGCGTGGCACCTACAGTTAGGGTGACCAGATCCAAACTGTTCATTTGAGGGACAGAAGTATTGCATGTGTGGGACAAGATGGGGAAACTCAAATTGCGACTGCGTTTTGAGCTTGTAGATCTTGTAGAGCTTGTAGTTATGAATAAATGCTGCCGGACTAGGCAGCATCTTCCCCACCCCTCGTTCATCCAGTACTAAAACCTTTGGTCTTTCCTTCACAGACAGAAGGCAGATGAGGCCTACCTGATCGGGAGAGGTCTGCCACCTGTCGCTGCCTACCTGCACATTCCTGACATCATCAAAGTCGCTAAGGTAACGTCACACCCCGCACCCGCACTCACTCACTGCAGTTATATCATAACCCTGGACACCACTTTTTGCAGTGGTGGTAAAAAAAAAGTTTTTTTAATCCATATTAATGTCCGATCCACCGCCTTGCCAACCCTCCATAGGCAAGGCATTGGTTATTATCCATAAGGAAGTCTCACCGTTTTTAATTATGCCCAGTCTTCTTATACTCCTCAGTTAAACTATGGATTCTGCCATAATTTGTGTGTGCTGTACTGCACTAAAGTTCAATTTGCTAAGTTAACCACTACTCCTCATAAATACGCTCAGTAGTTTGTTGGCATTTCATTGCATTATCATTCTCTTTTACGTGATGCTAAGAATACTTGTGTTTTTCTCCGGTCTCTTACATCTTATCCAATTATTTCTTGACAATAAACAAGGAGCAAGTGTATTATAATTATTTTGAGGGCAGCCAAAATATTATTTTTCTGAGTAATACAGTGCTTCAGAAATGGAACTGGTACAGAGCAGTAGCAGACTATCCTTCCCTCCCTCTGTGTGTTTTCCATCCGTCCAATTGTTCACCAGCGTTTCTTCTATCGGCGTACTTTGCTTTATAATGTTCTGTGCGGTGTATCTGGCCGGCCAGCCCAGTTGGGGGCCGTCCTACAAATCTCTTTGCGATCCGCCCACCCAGCTGGGCGCCAGGCCTTCGTGCCAGCGAGGAAAGTGTGTGAGAGTGTGAGTGTGTGTGTGTTCTCTCATAATTTTTTATTTTCTCTAAATCTGCCCAATGTTCTATAGTTTTCCCTACTTGATGATTCTTACGTTTTGTCTTTTTATCTGCTGTGAATTCAGCAGGCGTGCGTGCGTGCGTACGTACGTGCGTTCCTTACTAAAGTATGACTTAACTTACTAAGAGTGTGATGCCAGGCAGACAGAGACCCTCATTATGTGTCCTGTGTGCTTGTGCGTGCATGTGCGCATGCGTGTGTATGCACGTGCAAGTGTGTTTGCATCTCATGCGTGGCTAGTTTTGCCAGTGACGGACGGCTCTCCAAACAATGGGACAGCCCTTAATTCTAGCCTGCCTGGTGTCCAAGTCCAGATGGTCCTCCTAACTGGCCTAGAGAGATGGCTTTATCTACTCTGTGTATCTGTACGTGTGTGCATGCCTGCTACTCAGAATCTGCAGGTGTCTTCCATTTCCCTATGGGCATATCTCTATGGGGTCTAACTTGCTGTATAATAATTTATTTATTAGTCACACAGTATCGCAATGAAATTTGTTCTCCGCATTTCACTGCTCTTGGAGCGGTGAGCTGCAGCGTGGGCCGCGCTCGGGAATCATTAAGCTAATTGGATCCCCAATCCAGCCCTTTAATGCTGAGTGTCAAGCAGGGAGGCATTGGGTCCCATTTTTACAGTCTTTGGTATGACCCGGCCGGGGATCGAACCCCCGACCTCCCAGTGTCAGGGCGGACACTCTAACCACATAAGTCCACTTCTCTGGCCATTTGAATTTCAATGCTTTATTATTTTTAATAAAAACAAACTTAAAGGAAAGGCAGTGACATGGTCCTTTTAACTACAGTGTGTTCGCATTTCCTAAATAATGCATGTTAACTCTCACAATTCCAAAAGTAATTGTTAGTTAGGCTAACGTTATCCAACGCCTACAGAGGGTAAATGTTTTGCAGGGCTCCGGTTCCTCCACCTCCAAACATCAGAGGAGGTCAAACGTCCCGAGGAAGGAAGGAAGGAAGGAAGGAACGGCCATAACTAAATGTCTGTCATCATGTTTAGGCAGGGCGAAGTGTTGACCGGCTCAATAATCCATTAGCTCAGAAGTGCATAATAAATGCATCAGAGAATAACACGAAGAAGATGTCTGAAATTACATATGCTCCTATGTTCTCTCTCTCTCTCTCTCTCTCTCTCTCTCTGTATCCTTCCATTCTCAGGTAACCTCTGCCGCCCCCTCGCCATCCATCTCCCTGCCTCTCTGAGTTTCTCGCTCTGTCTCAGTGTCTCTTGACATCTTAACTGCTACTTTGTAAGTCAGATTCTTCACGTGAATAAATCTTTCTCTCTCTCTCTGTCTGTCTGTCTGTCTGTCTCTCTCTCTCTCTCTCTCTCCCCCTCTAGGAGAACAACGTTGACGCCATTCATCCCGGCTATGGTTTCCTGTCGGAGCGCTCGGACTTCGCCCAGGCCTGCCATGACGCGGACGTCATGTTCGTCGGGCCCACCCCGGAGACGGTGCGCAAGATGGGGGACAAAGTGGAGGCTCGCTCCCTGGCCATCAGCGCAGGTATAAAGGAACTCAGGGAGGGATGGGCTGCTCTGTGTTATGGAGGTCCATCTTTTCTCCAGCTGGATAAGAACAAAACGAAACAAATCAAAAATACAATTCCTTTAGAAATTGTGAACACTTAACACCACTTAAATCCTGTACTAGGTCCACTCCTTTATTCCAAAATCTTGAAAATAGCTTATCTGCAATTGTGACACGTTGTGGGCTTTTATTTTCTCTGAATGTTCGCCCTGCGATAGGGACGCTGTGTTTAGATTTGTTAAAGATGGTTGGTTGGAATATTAAAATATATCTTCCTAGTTCCTTGTGTATTGTTTGGTTTCTTCCTGAAATCTGAAAGCCTTTAAGTCAAAAAGGCCCAATCGAAAATACACAATTCTTGTGACATCATAACCCTAACCTGTCCCCCATTGTCATACAACATCATCATCATTTTTTGACCGCGGTCGAGACCATGGATTTCACAATGCCACGCCAGACTTTCCGGTCCTTCATTGCCATCCCCAGTTCCTGCTTACTGATGCGTGTGTTCCTAGCGCCAATGACATCAGGGAACGACAGTTTTCTACTTCTGGTCTGCTTTGAAGCAGGGTTCCAGAGAAGAAGGGAAGATATAACCTCATTGTCAGCTCTTTAGCAGTGGCTGGCAAACTGTGTTCTCTAGTGAAGAAACACATCGAAGGTTGCCGTATATTAGATTTATCGATGGGTGGCTCTTCCAAGAGAGATTTTGTGCTCTCATTAGAAGGCGGGTGTAACTTGTAAGTGCCATCCAACCGTTTCTCTAAGTTCTTTGAAAGTGTTCATGTCTCGGAGCCATAAAGTAGAATCGGCTCAACGGTCCTAAATCTTTTTTACTTTCAACATCTAAAAAAGTATAATGATAGTACCTGATGATCATGTTTTAAGGGATCCATCTTTAACGTTTTCTCCCCAGCACATTCCCCTTTTCTAACCTCCTTTTCTCTGTCTCTCTATCTCTGTGTGTGTCTGTGTGTCCAGGTGTGCCAGTGGTCCCAGGGACAGACGGTCCCATCGACAGTCTCGCTGATGCCAAGCAGTTTGCCGATACCTACGGCTTCCCCATCATCTTCAAGGCGGCCTACGGCGGAGGAGGAAGAGGCATGAGGGTGGTCAAAGAGTATGAGGTGAGCCGGAGGGAGACCTAACAAATACTACATGATGTGACCACTTGTTATAACCCATTGAGACTTGAGCAAAATGTCTTCTTTTAATCAGTGGTTCTCAAACTATTTCATTTCAAAGACCCCCAGAATTCAGGACTCAGGTCAGCTCCATATATGGAGATGTAAGGGTTTGAGGTCAGATGTAGAGTTTCTGACTAGGCTTCATATATATCCAGATCTAGGTGAGGTAGTCCTCTCATCGTGATCTTCATATTGAATATGGAGACGGCCGTAACATTTGTCTATTTCTCAAAAAATTGCATATATACTGTAAGCTCACAGCGCATCACTTTGTGGCACGCTGTGAGTGAACGGATATCTCACGACATACCAATAAAGTATATTCCTACTTAGAGAAAATGAGGTCATTTTCAGATGCCTATAATATTGGTGGATATTGAGTAGAACTTAATTTTCCATCATATACGGTACACGATTTTGGCCATACAATACACAACACCAGAGGGAGCCTTAACAGTTTTTTGTGTAATTACATGGTGGTATGTGAGAAGAATCCACATTAGCATCGCTATTAGTTTTATATTAGATTTTAGCTAACCTTCTGCCAACTCCATAATGTGTTGATTGGCCAAAAGAAGTTTACTATTACTAGTTTACTATTAATATTTAATATAGAGTAGACTAATACTGTATATATCACACTCTGACCTTGAGTGAGGATAGTGTCGGGCCAAAAATGGAACTAGGCACTAGCAAAGGCAGCCTGATGCTTCAATCGGGCCCTTTCCCACCGGTGGTTAACAAGACACAAGGTGTGTCAAACATTTCTCAAATAATCATGATTCACTTAAACAATAAAGGAGAGACTCAAACCCAATTCTGACCTTATTTACACATATTTAGGAGAGCACAGTCTACTCATTTGGAAGAATGGCAGGGTGAACTGCCACAGTATACGATATTGAAGAATACATGTGTTGTAATCTGAAATTCATTCCAGTGTTTTAGTCTCCTGGGTTTGTCCCAGTGGGTCTTGTGAAGAGCACGCCTACCTCCTTATGTTAGACCCCACTTACGAGTTAACCCATTTAGACCTGAAAACGATGCTAAAAACTTCTTCTAAATACTGAAAGTTTTCTGAAAAACCCTTATTTCTACCGTATATTAGTAGTTCTCAAATAATGAATCTCAAGGACCCCAAAAATTATCTGTAATTGGCCCCTCCGACCCTCATCTGAAAGTATGTTGTTCCAGGAACCCCCAGAACCAAAGATATGAGTTAAAAAAACGTTCGCTCTGAAACCATATATTCAAAGATTTGCGCCACATTTTCACGATTTTTCAAAAATAGCAGACCTACAAGCTCGTAGCGCGCCACTCGGTGGCGCGCTATGAGCTTGTAGATCTGCTATTTTTCAATAGCTAAAGCATAACATAATGCTTGAAACACCAAAAAGGTTCCCGTCTAGAAAGAGTTAATCTAGTTTTTCCATCAACACAAAGGAAACCCCAGGCGGTT